>CM052454.1:5741848-5791334 GCA_028533085.1 Varecia variegata
AATTGTTTTTGCTATACGGGGTCTTCTCTGGTTCCATACAAAGCGTAAGATTATTTTTTCTATATCTGTGAAAAATGATGTTGGTAATTTAATAGGAATTGCATTGAATTTGTATATCACTTTGGGCAGTATAGACATTTTGACAATGCATGTTACGGGTTTTTATACATGAAAAATGAAATATTTAAGTAAAGGTTAACTTTAACTACAAACTGTGTCTTGTACCACAGTTTGGACCCAACATTACATATTTTCTATTAAAGAAGAGCTGGAAAGAAAGAGGCATATACATATAAATCCAGTCTTGAATTCTAGTAAACTGTAAAAATGACCAAATCCTGATAATTTGAGCTGGTGCCATGTTTCAATTAAATGGTTGATTTTAAAGAGTCTATACTGGATACATTAGGTCAGATGCTGGTAGGAGTTTTATCTTCACACAAACAAAACAGATGGCTTGAGAGTGTGCCCTGACAGCTTTTAAACTCAAACAAATACCACTTAAGACAAGTACATATGATAAAGCTGTAGCACCATCTCACCAGCCATAATAACTGCTTTGCATCGAAGTTCTACCTTGAAGATATTTATTGTTAAAGAAAATATGACTTGTTTACAGAGGCTTCCATGTTGCTAAACACCACAAATGTAAGTATTTCAAACAATATATTGAAGGATTATCATGCATGTGGAAACTAAAATGAAGACTAGCATTTTATAATAATCACCTTAGAATAGATCTTGGCCAGTAAGATTATAACAGGACATGTAGAAATTAAAGGAATAGTTTAATATATACCTGAATCATAATGTAAAGTCAGAGAGCCAATCAAAATATACTGTCACAGAAGAGAAAAGGAAATGCTCCTCTTTAAGAGAAATCCCTAGAAAAATATTACTAGAAATTCTGTAATCTTTGAAATTGAAAATTCTTCTTATCTTTTTTTAGGATACCATGATCTAAACACTGTTTTGATAATGGACAAATTTATACAAAGACTTCTGAAATTCCCAGATTCTTTTTTAAAAAAAGGGAAATCTGGTCTTTAGTGTCAAGCTCCTAGGTTACTATATCACATTTCACTGATGTTTAATCTTGCGGAAGATAAGGTGTCTAAACGTGATTAGTCTACCATATGTTTAAAACAAATATTTCAAGCTTTTAGAAAGCTATTTATTTTTTTACTATGTTTTGTTCCTCATGCACAAAACAGTGCTTCCTGTGCTAAAACTGCTTCATTATCTATTAAAAAAAAATTCATTAGAATGCTTGTTAAAATGTCAATAACTTACTGACTTTTAAGACTGTAGTAGTAAAAAGAATGAACAGAAGCCACTGCCTTTTACCAGTATGCTATGCTTAGCTAACAGAGGTGGCAAAGAAATGCCACATGTTTAACAAGTAAGTATACTATATAGAGAATAGGGATAAATACAAATGCCTAAAGTCTTTGCTATTTATTTTATTATATTGTATTTTAAAGAGTCAAGATGTTGCAGTTCTATCTTTCTAATAATTTCTTAATGAGATAGCAGTGTTATAAATTACTGCACATTAAGCTTTCATTCAATGTGTGCATGAAAAGTTTAAAACTTAAATTAGCAATAATAAATTCTGAGTTTTCTACTGGCAGTTTAGATAGTGAAAGATCTAATCCATGCTTTGGGCAGGTAAAATAATAATTGAACATACGATTTAAAATTAATAGGGTATAGTCATTCAGAAGAGTTATCTACACTATAAAGTACTCTCTTGTTTTAGAAAAAAAAGTTAAGGACAACTTTAGTATTCCCAAATTAAACCATTCTGTTAACTTTATTACATTAGATGCATAACCAACTTTGTTAGTGCATTTATGCAGCCCACATATATGTTGGTTACCTACCATCTGCCAAATAGTGTGCTCTGCACTTAAAATGCAAAAATAGAATGTTGTTACCCATGTTCATGATAAGACAGGTGAGATATGTATGTGTATTTATGTATGTGCATATATATACATACATATATGTATATATAATTTATTCATACAAAAGCACTATCTATAGTAACCTGAAATAGATTTTTCTTAATTGCAATGTTTAACAAGTACTGAGTTATGTTCTATATAGGCAGGAGTTATATTAATTTCTTTGCATGGGTTTTCTTATTTAATCTCACAACAAGCCTATGGGTAGACATTCCTATTATTATTCCTATTTTACCTTTGAGAACAATAAAAATTAGGAACTGGTCTCAAGTCACATAGCCAGTAAGAGGCCTACTAGGTGACTATTATATCACACAGCACTGTTCTATATAAAAACAGAACAGTTAAAAATTATTTCTTCTGTAGTTATTAAGAAATGTTTGTAAGTAATCTATGCAGTCATCTTGTATTTAAAGCAGAGTTTTGAGATTAAAAAAATAGGGTCAATATAAATTAACCTAATGATAGTTTATGTACTACCTTAGAAAACATGGACATTGAGCACGGACTTTGAAATGACAGAGTAGTAACTGAATCTCAGCTGTATAATTTACTGGGTATGTAATCATAGCAAAATTGTTAATTTCTCTAAATCTTAAATTTTCTCACATGTGAAAATGTGGCTAATAACTCCTACTACAAAAATTTATTTTAAAGATTAAATTAGATAATATGTATGAAAGAACCTATAAAAATAGCTTGCATGTATCATTTAAGATCTTTCTAATTCATTTTGTCTACTATAGTTGTCTTGCAGTATCAACATGGGCTGTTGGGAAATTACAAAAGCACATAACTTTGGAAATTCTTACAAATCAGCCTCACCAGGCACTATGTTTCCTTATATATTTGGAATATTACCACTGTGAATAAATGTGCAAGATTTTCATGGTATTCTCCAACTGACTCTTGGAAACAATGAAGAGATTTTTCAAGGTATTTGCTGAAGATATGGTTCATAGGAGTGAAAGGAAGGAGACTGTTAGGGATATAGTTGCTGGACCAATTCACTTATGATAAAATTATTCTGACTACAGAGCTACCCCTTTAATACTGGAACAATTAATTAATAAATTTTACAGTTATTCTAGAAATTTAAGAAAACCTCAAATTTACCAAGAACAACGTATAAGATCATCATCGACTTATTTCTAAAACTAGATGAGAAAAATATATAAAGTTTATATATTGATCCATTTCACTAATGAACACAGAAGGAAAAATGTCAAATAAAATATTAGACAACTGAACCAACATTAAACAAAATATATCATAATCATGTGAGCTCATACCAAGAATTCAAAGATAATTAACATAAAAATCAAGGTTATCCATCATAAAAAAAAATTAAAGGAAAAAATCATATAATTATTTCAATGGATGGCTTAAAAAAGCCCTTGATAATGAATAACCCATCTTTATGCTAAAAACCATAGCTAACTCAGAATTGATGTAATTTATAGAGGTCATCTACCAAAAACCTACCTTAAAATACAATATACAGCATACTTAGTTAAGCTACAATTTATAAAGGTCTTGGAAATCATTATTCCCATCTTTACAACAAGAGAAACTAAAATATCTAAAAATCAATGGCTTTTCTTAGACCCAGGGCTAGGTACCTAGGTTGCAAAGCAAGCAACAACTCTGAAATATGGAAAAAGTCAAACCCAAAAATCATAGCCTAGGTGCCCTTACCTGGAGCAGATATAAGTTAGGGAGACATAAACTGGTAGAAACACTTAAATAGTACTTTTAATGAATTGCTGGAGTTCTATCGTGAACTAGCATAACAGTGAGAAACCCATGGGATCACAGTCCTGTGAGGTTCCCACACTTTTGTGGATTTTACCTGCAAGAAACCCAACAGCTTTTCATGGCAAAGATCCAAGAATAATTTCCTCCTACGTGTGGCTGGGGAAGAAGAGTAACCATTGTAAATTACGCCCAGAGCATTCTCCTACGAAAACCTACTCTTCCGGGAAAAGACTTTACTGGAAATTTATTGCATCTGAGGGAAGGTCATTTCTCTTACTCCAGCTCTCTGTAGCCCTTCTATTTTACTTAAAGGGTCAAGAGAAGCTGAGACAAACTTGTGAAGGTTAAGACCCAGGGACAAAGGACTGAGACTTTATCATAATATTGTAGAAGATTTTCTCTTTTTCACAATTTACCACTATACCAACAAGGCTCCAATATAGCTGTGAATTACAGCTGAAATTTGTGTAAAATTCGAATCTTTGAAGAGAAGTACTTAGGGAAGTGAAAGTTAACAAATGAGACCAAAAGAAGGACACTAGAAGAATTTGAAGCCTCTGGTATCTTCAGATATAGAAAATAATAAACACAGACCAACTCCTAGCGAGAGTATCTATCACACTATTTACTTCAATTCTTCTAATCTGATACATCACATTTAATTTTCAACAAAAAAATAGGCATGCTTAAAGGTAAGAAAAAAGCACAGTCTGAAAAAACAAAGAAAGCATCGGAATAAGACTCAGATATAACACAGATTTTGGAATTATCAGGCAGGGAATTTAAAATAACTAATAGGTAAAAGGCTCTAATGGGATAAATAGACAATAGTGTTTCTCAGTCACTGTCATCGCTGTGCATGCTAGTATCACACAGCATGTGATGTTTAAAAAAAAATCTATATTTTTTATCAATCACTACCTCTTGAAGAATCATTACTGACATCTCACAGAATGCTAGGATTGATTCTGTGGAAAGTCAGTTGAGAGGCAAGCACTGGCGAAGCACACAAGATTTGGTGTTCTTTGCCTAGATCACCTTACATGTGTAAAGGGTATTCTTCTTTGCTGTCTTCTTTTCCTCATTATGCTCACTCTCTTTTGCCTCTGTCACTGTCGCCTCCCTTGAAACTTTGCTCCTACATCCTTCAGTATTATTAAAAAGTCTAAAATGATTGCTTAAACAGTTCAGATGAGGAACAGGTGCTGGACTTGGCATAACCCTTAGAAATTCTTGATGATTAGTTACATTAACAATATTGTAAATGTAAGGATATTCACTGTAAATGGGAGAATTTGTTAGGCACTTATGATGACAGCTCTTAAACAAAATATCATATTAGGATGTGTTTATGCTAAGTGAAGGACATTATAATGATTAGACTGAAAGACTTTAGGTATTAGAGATTCACACATTTGCTTAATGGGTTTTCATAGAATGTCTACTTAGTGGCAGACACTATTTTAAGCCCTGGGATACATAGTAACGAATGGGAGGCTACTATCAAATTCCCTTCTCTCAAGGAGCTTTCACTCCAGAAATGCAGGAATATCTACATAGTACTTTCTTTTATTGAGAAGTGTCCTTTCGTAAGCCCCAACAGGATTTTCAAGTTGTCTTTTCTTCCTTGTAGCAGGCCAAGGGACTTACCCTATTTTCCTCCCTCTCATTTGGTTTCTCAAGAATTGTACCCTTTCCCGTTCAATTTAGCTGCAAAAAGGAATGTAATCTCGTATTAATGCCCATTTTCTTCTGCCCTTAATTTAAATATTTGAGATTCATTAAGTTTTGGTATTTTGATGGTATTCCATACAGAGGAGGAGATAGTAAGCATGATTATTAGTGAGATAAAATGAGCTACTTTAAAAAATAAATTCCAAGCTTTCAGTAGCTTATTTCTTGCTCATGTAAGGAACAGAACGGTAGCCCCCCAAAATGGATGCCTTTCTTCCAATGACTGATTCAGAGAACTAGGCTCTTTTCACATAGTGGCTCTACTATATACAATTCTTTGGTTTCTGATGTAACTGTTCTTCCTTGCATCAATCTGGCAGAAAGGAAAAGAATAAGAAGTACCTCATATGAGAGGTTTTCATTATCTAGAACTTAATCTATGGTCATACATACTGTGATGATTAATTTTATGTGTCCTCCTGAGTGGGCTATGGGTGCATGGATTAAACATTATTTCTGGGTTTTTCTGTGGAGATGTTTTCAGATGAGATTAGCATTTAAATACATGGATTCAGTAAATTACCCTTCCCACTGTAGGTGAGCATCATCCAGTCTATTGAAGACCTGAATAAAAAACAAAAGGTGAAGGAAGGAGGAATTTGTATCTTTTAACTGTGTGGTATATATAAAGCTCTGTTCTATGTACTCTTACTTTACAGTAAAGCCCATATTAAAGCCTAATAGCTCATGAAGTTGGTATCATTATAATTTTCGCTTTAAAGTTAATTTAATAAAAACTGAGAATCAGAAAGTTTGTAAAAAGTCAAAGTAACCTTATCTCTATTGGTGTGGGTTATTTGGGGGCCATGTCAAGTGTCCCTGAGTAAAAATGTCAAGTGTCCTGTGTTAAAGCAGCATTATCTAACCATTCTCTGGATCCAGGAAATATGCAAATTGTTTTTTAAAGAAAACGTTTCTTAATTAAAGTACAGAAATTTAATGGATCGCCTATCATAGAGAGACATTTTAAGAATAAACTAAGACAAATAGGTAACTGAAAATACAAAATACTTTTCTAATAATTAGGACTGCCTTGGGGGATAGTGGTTCTCAAGAATGAAGTTAATCAAATATAAGCTTAGAAGATATTATAGAAAAGAATTCCAGTAGCCTTTGAGTTGTTGATCATTTATGGCTTCTTCTAAACTCAATATTCAACAATTATAAAAATATTGCCTCAAATTAAAATTTGTAACAAGCATTTCATGAGATTTCACAAAGGCTTAGTCCTTTGTAGAACATGGATTTTGTGATGAATGCCAAGACATATCTTGAAGAAATTCTACCACTCATAGTTCATTTAACATTTGCTCAAAAAAATTGCATTGGGTACCTACTACGTGCTAGGCACTGATTATCAGTACTGTTAATACTTTGTGGATTAAGACTGATAAAATTCCACATTGAAACTATTTTATTAAAAGAAAAACTAACAAACAAATAAAAAAAATTCCAGGCTTTAATAAATTCTATAAAGAAAAAGAAAGCATAGAATAATGGAAGATATTGATGACTTTTATAGAGTGAAAGTATCCTTTTGGGAAGAAGATAGATGAGCAATGATCCGAATGGAGCAACGTAGCAAACCGTGAGAACACGTGGAGGAAGAGCTTCCCATGAAGAAGGAAGAGATGGGATAGAAACCCTGAAGATACAAACAATTTGATGTGTTTGAGGAGGGGTAAAAATACTAGTGTGGGAGGAGCAGAATAATTCAGGGAGAGATACAGGAGAGAAATTCATAGAAGTGGGTGGGGCAAGATTCTATAGGGCCTTCAACCACATGGTAAGGAGTTTGAATTTTATTCTGTTGTGTAGGTGTCTTAGGACTAACAGAGATACCATAGTAGATTGGTGCCTAGACCTGGCCAAGGCTGACCAAGATAGATAAGAAGTCCTTCTGCAGAGCCCTGTTTTAGCTCCAGCTTTGCACCAAACTGCTCGACTGCCTTTGCCACCAGAGTTATTAGTATTTAAAGTACCCAATAGAATATAATGCCTCAAAATTAGGATGCCCCATCCCAGGTGACCCTTAAATAGGGGAAGCCCTCTCCTACATTTGCAATCGCTGTTGCTACACAACACCTGAGACAGAGGACTGCTGTCTGCTGCTCTCTGATCTTCCTGGCTCACCTGAGTTCTGTAAGTAATAAAATCCCTTAAACTTTCACATTGTTGTTGTGTCATTAAAGCCATGCCCATGATCCTACCATTGATGGTGAAGACACCATGAAGGGTCTCATGCAGGGGGAACTTGCTCCTCTGTTTGGGTCTCTGGTGGCTGCTGGGGATGATAGCTACTAGTTAACAGAGAAAGCCAGAGTTTAATTCAAAACAATTGGCATAGTCATCAGGACTGAGGTTGCAGCTTGAGCACAATCCCAATGTCTGTCCACTGTGAGTAGGTTACTGTCTTTCTGTATCACATGGCCCAGTCAGTCTGGGATGGCTCTACTGCTTGCTGGAGTTAAATCAGCTGCTTGGCACTGCTACCTACTGTTGCTGTCCGGTGTTGCCTTAGGATTCTCCTGAAATTGCAGTGGCTGTAGATTGTGCTCAGAGCCATCTGACTCCCCTGCAGCCACTGTAGGGCATGTTCCAGTGTAAGAGGAGTATGTTTCCCTGTGTGGCATCAGCCCTCCCTTACTACGATCTGGTCACTACTTGAAGATGCGTTGCCCTTGGTCCAGTTGTACTGCTCCCATGAGCTGGGGTGTTGGTAGTGGTCAGGTCTATATTTGCCACAGGTTTCAAAGTCATGGTGTTGAGCCAGAGTGAGCCAGCCAAGATGGTGGAGTCCTACCTTCGTCTCAGTGGTGACAGAGACACAAGCTTCCAGGCTCCAGGGGAGCAATGGTTTCCCCCTAGTAAGAGTCAGAGAGGGTGATAGGATGCTGGAATCATTGTGTCAGTGAAGTGGAGTGGGGTGAAAGTGTCAAATTGCCGAATCCTAACCCATTACAGGGGTAACTTCATCGGAGTCCCCATGGTACTACAAGAGAGTAAGTTCTGCCAAGGCAAGTGCTGCCTTAGTTACTGCCTTCTTTGATGCTATTGCTCTTTTTCCCCTGACCCTCAGGACTAAAGGGGGTAGGGTGGGCTCAACAGTCACAGAATGACTGTTGGCAAAGGGTGGAAATCTCAAACATTTGGTGCCAGCTCCTCCTAAGTGTCCAGAGGAGGTGGCAAACCTTCTTGGTGCTTATGAGACACCTGATCAAATGTCCTGGGCTTATAAGTGTTGCAGCCTACCAACACACCAAGTTTCTCATCTTGTGACCTCAAGGCTTGGGTACCAAAACAATGATCCCTGTCACTCTCACTTTAGTGGACACTGACCCCGACCACTCAGAGATTGACTGGGACACTCTTGAACGGGAAGCGATGGCTTATGAGCAGGGCGTAAGTGTCCTCCCCTGGTATTACTAGTCACCATCTGACTGACCAAAATTACAGAAGAAGTCCAGAAGGAATGTGAGATGGCAACACATAACTATACCATGGTGGAAATGCAAAATTTCCTAAAGAAGTTAGGGAGAAAAAGTGACATCTTAGCTGCTAAGGGTTTTTGGTACGATGTCCAATCTGCTGCTTATGGCAGTGGAAATATACCAATTGATGGAGTTATCCAAGGACCACGAAATAAACAATTTGCTCCAAAACCCTAAGTAGGGCACAAAACAAGAGAAGAGCCTCCCCTTCCCCCAACAAGATGCTCTTGTGACTGTGGGGGGTTACAGTGTCAGTGGTACAGAGTCTTAGGAGAGAGGGACAAGGAGGAACTGACCGCCAAAGAGCTACCTATGGGCTTCTGGACACCTAGACTTCAGAGACCATGGCCCATTACACCCTGTTAGAAAGGCAGCATTTGCTGCACACAAGGCCCTTATAGAGACCAAGGCATTTATGGGACATGCTCTGCTGCTGCTGTGCATGCAGATTCCAGTCACGCCTTAGGTCTCACAGTATTCTCAACAGTCTCAGCAAGACCACTAATGCCTCCCTTGTAAAATGGAAATGGTACCCACAGGAACAGGCCAAAACCAACAAATAGATCTCTCCAAATTATAGGTGGATGTGGCTTCTCTGTTACTCAACATGCTGCCATGAATCTAGAGGAAGTGATGGCGGGGCTCCAGTTGCCCAAACCCCTGGAAAATTAGGGAGGTCCCTGGGAAGAGCTGAGAGAACAAAACAGGGAGTTTGTATGCTTCAGGGACCACAGTGCCACCACTGTATGCAATGGAGCCTGCTGGCAAGTGGCCACCTTCTACCTTTATAGTGACACAACCCTAACATAAAAGGGCAAAATGGGCTTGGCTCGGTTCACAGTGCTAGGAGCTGTCCTGCTGGCAGTAGAGGATGCTATGACCCATAAATTCCATCAGATGCACATTTTTACAGATTCTTGGGCCATGGCCAACCAGCTGGGCTGGCAACATGGTCAGGGCAATGGCTATGTGACTCCTAAATTTCAGGGACAGCTGCTGTGGAACATGCTTGTCTGGGTCAAATTAGCAGAGGTCCCAGTCACCCTACAGGTGACTCAATTCTTGACACATTCACGGGACAACACGATGGAGACTGTATTTAACTGCATGCAGATGAGGCAGCCTAATCCAGGTTACCCTCTGCTCTGGCCTCCACGCTGAGCCCATCCAACAGGCCCCTGATATCCTCCCTCCAGTAGATCAGGGAGCCACCCACCAGGCTCCCCATACCTCACAGGGCCTTGGGAATGTCCCCCTTCCTTCCAGTCTTCCTGGATCACAAAGCCCATAGTCCTTAGGTACTGGAAGAATGGTGCCAGTAAGCCTCAGGCCATGGGGGCACTTCGGCCACTGAAGAGTATGCCAAGTGCCACCAGGTGCCTCTTTAGCCCTGACCAAGCAAGTACTGCTTAACTGCAAATGCTGCACCATTACTAAATGCTGATGCATGGCCAACCATTTTTCCCTAGAGTGATCCCCCTTTCAGCAGATGGCAGTTTGATTTCACTGGGTCTTTCCCACCCACGATGGGTACATTCCACTGAGCAATAATGCACATCGGTATTGTCACTGGACTTCTGTTGGCTTCTCTGGACAACTCAGCATAATGAGTTCTTGCTTTCTTTGACCTTTTGGACCACCTGATATCATTGATTCAGATCAGGGCTCCAACTTCATGGCTGTGGTGACTCAGGAATGGGCATCACAACACAGGGTACTGTGGAACTTTCATTTCACCTGTTACCCTTAAGCTGCTTATCTCACAGAATGGCACAATGGCCTCCTAAACTCATTATCCCTAAAGTTGTATTGTGGCTCATGGACACCCAGGTGGGACAAGCTCCTTCCAAAGTACTAACCCTTCTCACCTCTTGACCCTATGGCCTCCATAATTGGGTCAGACCCACCATGGTGCCCAGCCTGGTGATTATGGAAGAGTCAGTCCCTTGGGATAAGATCATTTACAATTTTTTTCTAATAATGCTAACTCCCCATACTGTTACCAGATGTAGATTTTCTTGCCAGCAAACATTTACTGGTGACCTGACTGGAAATGGTCATTAAGTTATGATTCATTGGTGATTGACAGGTTCATCCCTCTGGCAACAAGCAGGCACACAAAGCTTTTGCTAGACCATACTTGATAACTACTTGACTTGCAGCTTCAAGAAGAAGCTCTGTTTTTTTTTACTAGTTTTGAAGGTTGGCTAACATCTCCCACTCACCCCTCCATGCAGGAAGTAGAGATTATTACTCTGGGTCCATGGAAGGCACAGTCTGGGTCACTAGATAAGAAGCACTCACACTAGTGGACATCGACAACATCAGGTGATGACCACATGAAAGTACCATTATCGAGTGTGTTTTATGCCAATTTGGAGGAAGATACGGATACAATGTTGGTAAGAGCTGTCTCTATAATTAATGTCAACATGGTAGCACCAGTAAAAAAGCCCAAAGTTATAAGATGTCGGTACTCTTTATGGCTGGCCCTGCTTGGTATCTCATGTGCCATGTGGATTATGGGGCTGCTGTTGGAACCTGGAACCAGCAACCTAGAGAGCTGCTGGAACAGAACTGCCTTGGTCAGAAACTGTACCCCCGGCTAGAAAACCTGGGTGTGCTGAAAAGCCATGCTAGAAGTGCTGCACCCCAGATGCCACCAGAATGGGATCTAAAACAGGCAATTCAAACCTTATATATCAAATAAGTCCAATGACACCAGTGCTTGAACACCACCAGGCCATCCACAGCCACAGATCAAATTTTAATGATGGACAGATGGTTTTCTGGATGCCAATGCTTTAATCTGAATTGATTAATGATGCTTTGCAGCACAAAAACAGAATGGGTCCCAAAGTGTTTGAGCCTAACATGCACAGAAAGCATTCAATATTTATAACAGGCTCGAGAGGAATAGATATGTGCCTCCAATTTATACTATTTGTGGATGGAAACATTCTATTCCACCTTGGAAGGCATCACTCAAACTTTCTCTTAATGCTCCCTTGAAAACCCACAAGAGTTAATAGGCTTGTGCAACATTAGTGGTAAAGTCAGGCATTGTAGGGAAACTCTGAAAAGGGCCTCACATATTTACATTAGTCAACAAAAGGGCCAGACTCCTTACTTCCCTTCTTAGGTGTCCACCTGGGAAGGCTACTCCCATCAGGATGGCTGCTCTCTCAAAAGACAGCACTCCAGCCCAAGAGGTCATTGAGGGAAACAGTGGTCTCACCATAACTGGAGACACCGATAAATCTCACCTTGATCATGAGCTCACCACCACACTATCTCTCTTGACTGCTATAGAGGATGTGGACCTCAACACTCCCAGGATATGGTGCTTGCTTATGTCCAGTTCTCTGACCCTTTCAATGCTGCTTCCCTTAGCTCATGGTTTGCTGAACACCCCACAGATGACCCTATAGAATGGTATTGTGTGGCGATCATGATTTGCCTTCAGTTTAACCTCAGTAGCTACAGCCAATACTGCAAGAAAACCACAAGACCCAGGTTAGATTGTGAGGCTGCCCTGGAAATTATGCAAAAATAATGAATGAGAGAGTCCCATCTAACACTGTAATCTAATCAGATCTCTCAATAATGTCACTCTCCTTCCTATCTGCAGAAATACCTATGTATTGGAGTGTGCTTTGTGTGCAAAAAGGCTGGTTCCATTTTAACCATGACTGGTCACTGGAGGTTACCACAACCAGAAACCTTTCCTACTTGCAGACACCACCACTTCTCATTTTACTTCCACACCTATGTCAACTCAGCTCCTACAGGCAACTATAAAAGCCTCAGAACTTAAAATCATTAGCAAGGACCCAGTTCCCTGTAAAAGCCCAAATATGTTTATATACTGGACTGGGCTTGGTGCACACTTCCCTAAATGCCAAAGTCATTGAGTCTGCCACATGATAGAAACTCACTACTTTCCCAGGGTGACAGACCAGCCCACTGATTTGGCACAGTTACCGCCCATTACAAGACTAGAGACACCTCATTTCTCTTGAAGACTGAGGGAGATTCTTCATCTCTCACTCAGTTGCTCCCACTTCTTCACAATCCAACGCCTTTTACCTTCAAACAAAGATAAAATGGTGGTCCTCAGAACCTGTAACAGTGGTATAGCATGACTATCCTTATGAGTGCTTTGACTGGCTGGCTAGCATGTTTGGGTTCAGCAATCTCACCATAGGGTATTTATTGCCTCAGAAGTAACTATATTTATCTCTCTTTTCTCTGAACCTGTTCACATTTACCTTATCATGAGGAAGAGGAAGATGATGGTGAATGATACATTTTTAAATATATACCATTCTCCCTAGGACTTCCCCTCCAAATAATCCAGAAAATACCACATGAGGTAAAGCCTGAAAACCCCAAGCAGACAGTGTTCATCCCAATAATTCTGGGTATAGGGCAGCTCATAAGCCTGGCTAGTATTGGTTTTGGTACAACATCTTTGAACGCACAACACCAGACTATACAGGCTAATACGAATGTCACTACCATCATGTCATCCTCTCTGTGGGACCTCCTAGAGACATTAAGTTTTTTTTACTATTGAAGATAGTAAGAAGAAAGAAAGGAAGAGAGAAAAAGAAAGGCGAAAAAGAAGAGTATCAAACATGATAATGTCTGTATTTAGGGATTAGAGGAAGAAGAGTTATTTAAAAGACTGAGTAAAACGGAAGCAGGAATCATGACAGGAAAAGGGTATTATTGTTAGAGAAAAAAATATCTTCACATGTGACTATTGTGGGGGCAAAGGAAGATGTAAGTGTATTTGTCACCTACAATGGGATGACCCTATAGACTTATTGTGCAAATTGGTACATTTTTGAGAGTTAAAGGAGATACAAAATAATAGCATGCTAATTGATCTACAACGGCTATAAAGTAGTATTGTCTCTGGAATGCTGGACATATAGTCACTCTGGATAAGAGGATTGAACTGGCAGGGTTGGGGGCACAATTACAGGCTATATAGTTGCTAACAGGACAGTAAGCACTGTGAACTCAGAGGAGGGAGGAGAAAATGAAATCAAGGGCACATGCAGAGTAGTTAGCTTTACAAAGAAAGGGGAGTGTTCTTCCCAAACATCAATAGCCAAGTTAGAGTAGCAACACAATGGCCCAGAGGCATTTTTAAAAGGAAAGAGGGCACAGGCGGACTTCTCTTTAGAGAGTGTCAGTCCTTTTAGTACAGTAGGCAGGAAGGTCACCTAATGAAAGTGAAAGGTGGAGTTGAGGATTTGAAGATTACAGGAAGTTTTTCAAAGGACCACTCTTGGAAATGGTGCAGGAAGTCAATCTACATTAAACGCAAAGATGACCAAGCAGGATTAAGGTCCCACTCAGGTGTCCAACTCTCCAGAAGGATACATAAATCTCGTAACAACAGCTACCATCTAGCGAATGTTTACTATATGATCTACACTAAGCACTTTATATGAATGACCTCATGTTTTTCCTCATAATCACATCATTTTATTGAAAGGCAATAATTAAAATAGGTCCTTTTTAAAAGTTCCTGAACCTGTTTCAATTTTTTTAATTCTGCATATTATAGGGGTACAAATGTTTAGGTTACATATGTTGCCCTTGCCACCCCCTGCCCCCCAAGAGTTTCAAGTGTGTCCATCCCCCAGATGGTACGCATCGCACTCATTATGTATGTACACATCCATCCCCTCCTCCACTCTCCCATCTACCCGATGCCCGATAAATGTTATTCCTATATATGCTCTTAGGTGTTGATCATTGAAACCAATTTGATGGTGAGTACATGTGGTGCTTATTTTTCCATTCTTGGGATACTTCACTTACTAGAATGGGTTCCAACTCTCTCCAGGAGAACCAGAGAGATGTCGTATCACCGTTATTTCTTATAGCTGAGTAGTACTCCATGTTATACATATACCACATTTTATTAATCCACTCATGTATTGATGGGCACTTGGGTTGTTTCCACATCTTTGCAATTGTGATTTGTGCTGCTATAAACATTCGAGTGCAGATGTCTTTTTTTATAGAATGTCTTTTGTTCTTTTGGGTAGATGCCCAGTAATGGGATTGTTGGATCAAATAGATCTACTTGTATCTCTTTAAGGTATGTCCATATTGCTTTCCACAGAGGTTGCACTAGTTTGCAGTCCCACCAGCAGTGTATGAGTGTTCCTATCTCTCCACATCCACGCCAACATTTATTGTTTTGGAACTTTTTGATAAAGGCCATTCTTACTGGAGTTAAGTGGTATCTCATTGTGGTTTTGATTTGCATTTCTCTGATGATTAGAGATGTTGAGCATTTTTTCACGTTTGTTGGTCATTCTTCTGAAAAGTTTCTGTTCATGTCCTTTGCCCACTTTTTGATAGGGCTGTTTGATTTTTTCTTGCTGATTTTCCTGAGTTCTAAATAGATTCTAGTTATCAGCCCTATATCGGATGTGTAGCCTGCGAAAATTTTCTCCCATTCTGTAGGTTGTCTGTTTGCTCTCATGACAGTTTCTTTGGCCGTGCAGCTTTTTTAATTTGATCAGGTCCCATTTATTTATTTTTATTGTTGCTCTGATTGCCTTTGGGGTCTTCTTCATAAATTCTTTGCCTAGGCCAATGTCTACAAGAGTTTTTCCAACATTTTCTTCTATAATTCTAATAATTTCACACCTGAGGTTTAAGTCTGTTACTCACCATGAGTTGATTTTTGTGAGAGGTGAAAGATGTGGATCCTGTTTCAGTCTTCTACATGTGGCTATCCAGTTTTCCCAGCACCATTTATTGAATAAGGATTCTTTTCCCCAGTGTATGTTTTTGTCTGCTTTGTCAAAGGTTAGATGGCTACTTGAGAATGGTTTTATATCTGGGTTCTCAGTTCTGTTCCACTGCTCAATGTCCCTGTTCTTGTGCCAATACCAAGATGTTTTAATTACTATAGCCTTGTAGAATAGTTTGAAGTCTGGTAATTGATGCCTCCCATTTTGTTTTTATTGCCTAGGATTGCTTTTGCTATACAGGGTCTTCTCTGGTTTCATACAAAGCATAAAATTATTTTTTCTACATCTGTGAAAAATGATGTTGGTATTTTAATAGGGATTGCATTTCATCTGTAGATCACTTTGGATAGTACAGACATTTTAACAATGTTGATTCTGCTGACCCAAGAGCATGGTATGGTTTTCTGCCTGTTTACGTCCTCTGCTATTTCCTTCCTCAGTGTTTCATAGTTCTCCCTGTAGAGGTCTTTTTTATCTCCTTATTTAAATATATTCCTAGGTACTTTATTTTCTTTGTTGCTCTTGTGACGGGTATTGAGTCTTTGATTTGGTTCTCGGTTTGACTGTTATTAGTGCATATGAATGCCTCTGATTTGTGTGTATTGATTTTGTATCCTGAGACTTTACTGAATTCATTTATCAATTCCAAGAGTCTCTTTGTTGAATCCTTGGGGTTTTCTAGATATAATATCATAGCATCAGCAAAGAATGAGAGTTTGATCTCTTCTGCCCCCAAGTGGATGCCCTTAATTCCACTCTCTTGTCTAACTGGCCTAGCAAGGACTTCCAGCACTATGTTGAATAGAAGTGGAGATAGTGGACAACCTTGTCTGGTTCCAGTTCTAAGTGGGAAGGCTTTCAATTTTTTCTCATTCAGTATGATGTTGGCAGTGGGTTTGTCATATATGGCTTGTATTTTTAGGAAAGCCACAGAATGACCTCATTTTTATCTCAAAACAATCCTATGAGGTAGATGTTATCATTATCCCCATTTTCTAAGTGAAGATATTGAGGAACACAGGGAAATCATCAAAGATCACACAGCTAAGATGTAAAGAATCATGATTTAAATTTAGCCAATCTGGCTTCAGAGACCAAAGTCTTGACTACTTAGCACGTTGCCTCTTGAGGTCAATGTTAACTGTGTTTTGAGGCCATAAAATAGATTTCAGAGTGGTATTCATTCTCAGAAGCAAGTAAAAGGGTTTTACAAAATTATACACATATCCCCGGAAATCCAAATACATTTCCAAATGGAAAGCCATGCTCAGGGTAAATGTGTCTCACTGGCTGCATTGTTGAGGCTCCACCATGATCTGAAATGATGCTGTCATTTGATGCCAAGCGGGATGTAGTCAGTCTGTCGCAGGAAGGTTTATACTATGTTGGCCTATAGTTCTAAAGATGAAAAGATGATTTGAGTCTGGAGGGTATCATTTACTAGCGTGGCATTTTCAGCATTTCAAAGAATATCAATCAGGAATCCTTGAAAGCTGAAATGTGTTTTCCTGAAGTGAGCAAGCTGGTACAATAATTCTTAAAATCCTTTGTTGTTGTGGAGGAAGTTTCCATGGGTTTTCATCATAAAAAATATTTTATACTACAGCTACCAAAAAACGCTATCAATCTAAGATCTAGCATTAGTTTTTTTATAGTTTGGTTGCTAGGTAATAAACGCACACTGAAAAATGCAGTTTGAGGAGGAAAATGCCTCAATAAAGAGAATTCCCATAAGGTTTGGGATGACAATCTCTCTAATATTTTACGTTAAAAAAATCAAGCATGGGAGTTTCTAAGAAAACTACAAAATTTGCCACAGCTTTCAAGAAAGGTAATTTTTAGCATCTTCAGATTTCTTTTTTCCAGTGACTTGTACAGTGTTTTTCCTATAATATGTGTTCTATAAATAATTATCAAATAAATCAATCTGTGATTTAATAAATAAATTCTGTCTGTTCCTATTCTGTAAGTTCTAAACCATATGTGGAATACATATGGACTACTAAATGAATATGATTTTTGTAGTGGTAGTATTCTATTTTCATAAATTTTTCTTCACAATAAAATTTAAAGATTTATGGATGGCTGATGAGATTATATGTATTTATTTGATATTAATATTTGCATCCAAAAGTAGTATATTTTCATACATAAATACTGTTAGTCATCAGATGGTCAGGTAAGCTTTGAAATAACTTTACAGAAAAATAATACCTCAGGTCAAATTTTCATTTAAAAAAATATTACGTAAATGATAGAATTTAAGAGGTCATTAGTAAAATGTGGTATAAAAAACAGGTTTCAAACTCAAATATCCATAGGCGTCTGGAAGTAACATAATAAAGCAAAGGACTGGGTGAGGGAAAATGGCGTTTCAATGTCAAGTGCAGGTGAGGATGTGGAGCAACAGGGACTCCCATTCCTTGGCAATGGGAAGGCAAAATGGTGTAGCCACTTCGGAAGGCAATTTGATAGTTTCTTGCAAACTAAACATACACTTACCATATGATCCCACAATTGAGCTCCTTGGTATTTACCCAAATGAGTTGAACACTTACATTCACAAAAAAACTCTGTCATGAATTTTTATAGCAATTTTATTCATAATTGTCAAAACTTGGAAGCAAACAAGATGTCTTCAAATTGGTGAATGGATAAACAAAATATGGTACATCTGTACACTGGAATATTATTCAGTGATAAAAGAAATGAGCTATCAAGTCACAAAAGGATATGGAGGAAATTTAAATACATACTGCTAAGTGAAAGAAGCCAAGCTGAAAAGCCTACTCACTCTGTCATTCCCACTATATGACATTCTGAAAAAGACAAAACTGTGGAAACAATAAAAAGATCAGTGGTTTGAGGGGAGGGAGAGAAATGAATAGGCGGAGCACAGGGAATTTTTAGAGCAGGGCAACTATTCTGTATAATACAGTATAATGGTGGATACATGTCATAATACATTTATCAAAACCCATGGAATGTGCAACACAAAGTGTGGACCCTAACATACGCTATGGACTTTAGTTAACAATAATATATAGACATTGTTTAACCAATTGTAACAAATGTACCACATTAATGCAAGATGTTAATGATTACAGCAACTGGGGATGGAGGGATATATAGAAATTTTCTGTACTTTTTTGATCAATTTTTCTGTAAATTTTAAACTGCTTAAAATAAATAATTTATTTTTTTAAAAAATATGGCATTCAAGCAAAAACTTGCATCAAATTGG
Organism: Varecia variegata; assembly: GCA_028533085.1. NCBI lineage: Eukaryota > Metazoa > Chordata > Mammalia > Primates > Lemuridae > Varecia > Varecia variegata. The sequence goes on from CM052454.1 coordinate 5,760,834, forward strand.
GCAGTATGTCTTTGAAATATTTACAATTCCCATATTTTAAGGATAATTCCTTTTTTAGATAAAGAAAATTTGTTTTCTCAAACAAGAAAATATATTTAAAACACTGAGCCAAATTTTCCAAATTTATGAGGTAGACAATAAAATATTCATGTCTTATGTTGAAATAACACATGGGATTTCAGAATTAAAATGTATTTATTTATAATTTATTAAAGTATTTCTATCATAGCCTACTATAACAGATCGGAAAAATATAAGATTAGCTCATTATAAGTGATGGAAACACGTAGCTTGATAGATAATACATAGTTAGGTCCATATTCAACTGCGATATATAGTGTGTATACATGTATAGGAAATAGATATGTAACATACTGTGTAGTAATTAATGCTCATAAAGACAGCTAATATATTTCCTTAATCATAAGACATGTTTATTTCATATTTTAATATCTCTAAAATTAGAATGTATCTTTAAATTAATATCAATTTAAATAAATTTTGGTGATCATAACATTGAAAAGATTGTGTGTGTATAATGTTTTGGCTTGAGTTTAGTTTACTTGAAACAATTTCTATAATCTAAGTTTCAAGTTCTATTTGAAGGGATGAAAGATCAATATCCAGGTAGGAAAGAATATTGCAATTCACTTATAAATTTTACAGGCATACTGGATGAGAGAATAGAAATAAGGAGTATGTATGGATGTGGAGATAACTTCCCCAATTTTTAGCTCATCTCTACCTTTTTCCTTTTAAGGATAATTGCTACATATACAGCACCATACTAATTCATAGGCTAATTTTTAAAGGAAATAGCCTTGATTTTTGTTTTAAAGAAGCTTAGAGTCCACTGACACAGGAAGAACATAGGACATATTATATAATATCTGATCTCTTACTGCAGAAACTTGAGACTTTCCACTGTATACACAGAAGAGTGTTAAAGTTTGTATTTATTTTTAGTGTAACTTGGCAGTATTGATATAGGGATATGTACAAGAGGAAAGGGAATATAAAACAAAAACTTATAAAGATTAGAGAGACTGAATTTTGTCATTAAGGAGAATAGGAGGTGTTCCAAGTTGAAGAAATGGCTTATCTGCTTGAGATATAGAGATTGGATTCTGCGTTTTAAAATATGATTTAAAAAGTCTAGTCCTCAACAGTAAGATACTTTACTAACCAGTTTACTGAATCCCAACAAAATGGAAGACATGCCTGTATACGTGATGGGCTAAATATGTGAACCTTAGTAGCTTCCCTTAATAAGCAACAAATTATTCTCCCAGTACAGTATTTCCACAACCTTCAAACAGGCCTGCTTATTCACAATGAAATATTTTAAAAATTAGCAATATGATGCCTACAATATCTTCCTCTAGCACCAGCCATTCAGAGTATGTCACCAGGGTAAATTAATGTTATTATTATTTCCATTCCTTATAAGACTTTGCTGATTAGCATGGAGCACTTTAAAATTAAAAAAAAAACTTTAATTAAAAATCTTCAAAAAAATACCATATAGAATTTTTTTCTAATGAAATATTTTTTGAAGTATATAATACTTGGTATGGCCTTGTTTAAAAGCAATGACAATTTTAATATGCCAATATATTTGAAAAAGATGACCTTACCTTGTTTTTCACAAACTTTGAACCAAATTGCCTGGTTGAAATCTTGGCTTCCCCACATAATGGCTTAGGCAGAAACATAGACTATCTCTGCCTACATTCACCCTCTGTAAAATGGAGATGTAATACATAGATTTAAGTGAGAAAATATTTGTAAGGTGTTTGTGCCATGCTACGTTGGCAGGAATAAATGAAATTTGAAAACAAATCTAGAAAATAACCACTAATGCACATAGACACCTGAAATGGAGAACAATATTACAATGCTATTTAAGTGAAATACCATAAAAAGTAAAACTTCAATATTGATACTCTATTATTTTTAATTAAAACCTTTCCTGTAATAGGTAAAACAATTACATATAAAAGCCATTAGAAGAATAATAAATGGACATATAGGAATTAAGGTTAGTCAAGAAAGGACTGAGTGGGAGTTAGCTTTAAAACTCAACATTGCATTTTTCATTTGATTTATGAGGTCCACCAGCATTCCTGTGAGCCAGGTGGTACTGACTGAAATCTAGCATCTGTTTTTATTCTCTTTTTCATGCCATAGATTACAATGATTTCACGTGAAAAGCTCCTGGGTTACAATGTGTAGAAGTTTCAAGTCTCCCCTAAAAGTCACAAGATGCCTTAGCTAAGTATTTTTTTATCTATGGAAGCTGGAACACATAGCTCATTACTAAGCACAACTATGCCTTAAGGTATGTATAGATTGTATCGCTGAACTCAGCAGCTGTAGCCCATTCGATTGAGGAACAAAGAGTTTAGTACTTCTTACTGGGAGGTTAGCTCCCCATTAACTGAGGCATTCTACTGAGAAAGGGGAGGGAAGGAACTCAACCTGGTGTTTTTTAAGAACTGGAGCCTGATGTCACATCTCCCAGGCTGACATTGAGCAATCTTTCTCTACAGCCATGGGTGGCTTTCATGTCAAGCAACTCCATGGCTTTTTAGGCATGAGGCCCCTCAGGTTTTAAGGTGGGAGTCTGCTTTGCTGTACTCCCAGATTGCTGGAATGTCCCCCAACTAGGCAGTTAACTTCTGCCCCTATCTCTGGCTCCTGCTAAGGCAGCATTCCTTCACCTCCTCTCCTCCCACAGCCTCAGAAATGGGGTCCCTGAGCCCCAGTGGTCTTATCCCCATAAGCTTAGACTTAGAAATAATCAGTTTCTCTTTGAATTCAGCAAGAGGGTAAAAAGAATGGTTTTAATAAAATTAGTGTGTCTCTTAACAATCAGGCATCCTCTAGAATGTATACATCCACTCCCAGAGTAAGATCCTGCTAGAGCACAGACACTGGATACATCTTTACAGAACAAAAATTCAAAGATTAGATTAGTTTCCCTCTTACCAATGCTTGCTCAAGTGGGCTGCTTAGCACTTAGGAGAAGTGGGGTACTATGTAGATTTGCTTGGAATCCATGTGCGTTATGGGGTGCAGTCATCTATTTTACAGCCGCATAAAACAGTACATAGATTTCATGATGCAGAAAAGCAGTGGTGTATTCCTCATTTTCCATCATGTAAATTTTTACTGAACAGACTTGCATGAGGAGTTACCTTCCCTTTAAATTACAAATGAAAATGCCATCATTATTAACTTTTCCCCTTCTAAGCCTTTGCTTCTAAGAAGCAAACACTTAAGGAGAAAAGAGAGAAGAACATTTTTTTAGGGCAAAATTTCTAGGCAGCGTTCAGCTAATTTTAAATGCTGCAAGAGTAAGATATATAGCAAAAATAGACAAAGCCAGTATAATTTAAAAATAGACTCTTCATTCAAAAATGAAGAGAGAAAAAAAATTCCCTCACCCTACAAACTAAGAATAATGTATACACAATAGTATAATCAAAGCATACTCAGCCCGTAAAGAAAGTTCATACTTTCAAATCCAAGTAAAACTTCACAAAAGAATTAGAAAATATTTTCCCATAAGCAATAAACAGAAATAATCTGAAAAATGAGAGGAAATCCAATTGTGGAATGTATTAACTAAAATGCTCTTTTTACTTATATTATCAACTCTGATTACTGTTTTACATGAACTCCTGTCCATCATTAGAGTTATTAATAATAGTGTGTAAATGAATCTGATTTTCAGAATTATGTTAGAATTTCACAGTTACATTTCCTAACAGGATGAAATCTTCATAATATCTGTAATCAAAATAAAGCACTTTTTAAAATCCATGACTTTGATTAGAGTGTTTGAAATATATTTGGAAGATAACATATTACATGCATGAAAGTTTGACTTTTAATACCAACATGGTATGTGATCATTGCCAAATGGGTCCAACAAAAAATGTGCAGTTATAGGATGTAGACAACAGAATGATCTCAATGGGGCTATGTTTTCAAAGAATTTGAAATTTGTAAAGAATTTGAAATTTGTAAAGAATTTGTATCAAAACTTGAAGAATAGTTAAGATATGACAAAAATGAGAGAGGGTCGTTCAGAGAATAAAATATTTCTAGGATTTAAGCTATAGCAGTGTTTCTCAAACTTGGCACTATTAACATTTGTTATTAACTATTAACAAAATAATTCTTTGTTGTGGGTGGCTGTCCTGTGCATTGTAGGATATTTAACTGCATTCTTGTATTATACCTGCTATGTGCCATTAGCACACCTCGTCCCCTGTGGTGATGACTAAAATGGTCTCCAAATGTTGCCAATGTCCCTGTGGAGAAGAGAGTAAAAATCAGCCCTGGTTGAGAACTTCTGAGTAGGAGGCAGACAGAGTTACATAAAGGGATAAAGACTAAGGGAACCAAAATTGATGCCCCGATGTTAAGAGAAAATTATAGAGGGCCTAGATATCAGGCTAAGGAATTTGCAAATCTTACAGATACTTAGAGAATCCTGAAGGTTTCTAAGTAATAGATAACATAGCAATCATTAAGCTCTAAGAACATAAAATTTGTACTTATGTGCATAATGGCATATTGCAGGGATAATCGAATAGGCAGAGAGATCAATGAGAGCTTTGTACCTCTCACAAGCCTATTTGATCAGATTCAAAATCATGGCGATTGAGATGCTCAGTGTGTTTATAAATCTGAGGACATTCGGAATGACTCGTAAATAGTGTAAACCACACATGGTGAACATACACATATGCAAGTTCTGCTGAATATGCACTACAATAAAAGCTTTTAAAAGGTATGAATGAGCCCATTTCCTGATGATAGAATACTTAAAACAATATTAAGTGTGGTTAATAACTACCCTGCAAAGGGGAAAATTATTCCCGGGGCTACATCTGTTCTAGGGTCCCCTGGGTGTCCCAGTCCCACATGCATCATAAGCTGCATCATCATCTGGCAACGATTTCTCCACTTGAGTCTCATTCCTTTTCCTATAATATGGTTTATCAGTAAAATAAGTGCAAAAATATACAGAGAAAGAATTATGTAGTTAAATTAGATATATTAAATTCTGATTTTGAGTCAGACAGATGGAATTTTTACATTCAATGTATCTTTTGCAGATTTAGTCTATCTGAGATCATGGTTCACTTTTTTTTTTTTAAAGTAGGACATATGGATCAAGTACCAAATGTAAAGTTTTGTCAAATACAAATTAATGTTTTTCATTATCTTACTCTTATAGTTCATTAAATGCTAAGAAGAAAAACCTGCCAGTTGTTATTGGTATGATTTTATGTATATGAGAAATCAAATGTTGCTCTTTATATGAAATCAACTAGAATGTCCAATACAGAAATAACTTAACAATGACTAAGCTCTATTATACTTTTCTAAAAACAAGTTCAGCATGACATTTGCTTTTCCTTTTTTAAACCCATAATATGGAGAAGGATGCACTTTAACTAAGGCAAGTACTGTTTTGACTTTTAAAATGTGTGTTACTCCAACCCATCTTTGACACTTTTGTGCATTATCAAAGAACTAGGGAGGAATGTTGTCTAGCAGTGCAGACATAAATATGCAGTATAAATATGGGGTAAATTTACATTTTTGGATTCAAGTAAAATTTTTCAGAGGCACTTCTTTCTGTCCTTTACTGCTAACAATACTCAATTCCTATCTTGAGAAACACTTTTCTATTCTTTGTAACTCCTTATAGAACAAGACTAGCAATTTATACATTTTTTTTCCTAAATTCATATTATCTTTTCATGAAACTCATATTTAACAAATGGCTTGAATCTATTCACATTTGGGGAGAGTCAACACTTATAATTGTAACTGAGAACTTCCTCTTAAATTTATCCTGTCCTCTTCATTCATCCATTCATCGACATCCACCCATGTAACATTTACTGAGTGTCTACATTGCACCAGGCACTGTTCCAGGTGCATAGAATTTATGACAGAACAACACAAAGAGCTCAGCCCTGAGGGAGCTTACATTCTAGTTAATAGGAAACAGACCAAAAAAAGCATAATAAATGATAAAATGATAAAGTGTGTAGAAGATGGTAAGTTCTACAAAAAATGTGTAAGTTGAGCAGATCAAGTATGTTTACAAGTTCTGTGTGGGCAGAACAGCTGCAGTACAAGGGTAGGGTTCACAGAGAGGTAAAATTTGAGCAAAGACTTGAAGGAGGTGTAGGAGTTGGCCAAACAGCTATTTGGGGAAAGAGCATTCCAGGCACAGAGGAAGGCTGGAGCCTAGTCCTGAAGACAGGAGCTGACTTGGCATGTTCCAGGAAGTGGTTCAAGGCCAATGTGGCTGCAATGTAGACAGCTAAGAAGAAAAAAGTAGGAGCAATCAGAGAAGTCATGGGAGCACAGGTCACCTAAGGACTTAGAGGACATTCTAGGAACTTTAGATTCTGCTTGTGAGGAAATGGTCAAACACTGTAGCTTTTAGCAGATGAGTGCCATGAGCTTACTTACAGTTTCAAAAGGATTATTTTCATTTCTCTGTTAAGAATATATTGTAGTAGTAGCAAGGATAGACATATGAAGACAAATAAGCAGCCTACTACATTTTCTTAAAGTACGAGATTATGTTGGTCCCACCAAGATAAAAGGAGTACAAGATGTGTGTGAACTGGTCAAACTCTGGATGCATTTCAGTGGTGAAACCAATGGAACTTCTTGGCAGTTCCTGATAGAAGGATGATTCCAAAGTCATCAGTCTGGAAGAATAGAATTACAATTTATGAGATGGGGAGGCTGCAGAAGAAACAGATTTTAGGGGAGGGAGGTGGAAGAGAAAAAGCTGTAGCCTGCTTTTGAAACTGAGGTTCCAATAAATATCTAGGAGATGTCTAGTAGGCAGCTGGATATATGAGTCTGGAGATCATGAGATAGATCTGGGATATGGATATAAACTTAGGAATTAATGCATAAGATGGCATATAAAGCTAAAAGACTAGATGAGATCAACAATAGATGGTCATAGATAAAAATAGTAAAAGACCACGGATTGACCTTTGAGGTATTCTATGAATACATTCAAATCACTTGTCCTCAAAGGACAAGAGAAGAAACCACCAAAGCAGACTGACAAGGAGCGACCAGTGAGACAGGAGAAAAAAACAGCCAAGTATGACATCTGAGGCCACAAGTGGACTTTCTCAATAGGAGGAAATGACTATCTGTTTCAAATGCTGCTTTTAGGTCAAGTATGATGAGGAATATAAATTGAACATTGGATTTAGCATTGAGATTACAGGTGACGTCAATGACAGTCAACTCTAAGAACCTGTTCCTGCTCTTTCTACTTCCTGCAGATTCATCCCCATAAATCTTCCATTTCTGATTACCGGTAGTTAATTTTTCCTCATGCTTTGAATTGCAAAAGGAGTACATGTTTTTATTGACTTAAACATGAAAATAAGACATATAAATAAAATGATAATCTCAACATTTATCCCCACACAAACATCCCATAACTTTGAGGAATCTTATATTAAAATCTTGGAGGGTAATCTTTCACTTCATTCTTCATGCTATGTCAAATAGAAAAACATAAAATTATATGAATTTAAGGGTCAGGTTTTTTTGTTTGCTTTGACAAAAATGGATCTTAATTACCTTAATTTAAAGATAAACATATATTTATTTAATTACTTTTAATAGTTGCATCTACACTGCTTAATATCTCTGAATCACAATTTAATCAATCTTTTCTGAACTGATAGACAGTTATGTCTAGTTTTTGTCACTATAGATAACACTACAACAATAAAAATTATTGTTCAATTATCCTCATATATTAGTACTTTAGTTTCTATAGGATAGCTTCTCAAAAGTGGAATTCACAGTGAAAACTTGTATGTATTTCAAAATTTAATGAATATTGTTATGTTCCTGCTTTCAATTCCTGTTTATTTATCTTATCTTTACTAGTATTAGATGGTATTAGTTTAATTTAGTATTGTTTTGGTGTTTTCTAATCTGAAAGATGCACATATTAATTGTTTTTATAATTTGCATTTCTCTGAATAGCAATTAGGGCAGGCAACATAGAATAAGTTAATAGCAATTTGGTTTTGCTCTTCTCCAAATTATGTGTTCTTTATCTTTGCTTATTTAATTATTTTTGTATTATCCTGGAATGTATTTTTTTCATATAAAATTTTCATTCTTTTTATCTCTTCCACATGTGTACTTATATCTTCTCATTCAATCCTAGGACTGTATAATTTTGCTTCTTTTTATTTCCCCTTAATCAGGCTTTCCCAGGATTGATCTACTGTTACTTGTTTCTAAGAAAGAGCTTTTGCTTTAATTTAGTATTTGATTGTCACAACAGGATGGTACTATGCTTGGCAGTAAAACAGACATAGTTGAAGTAATGGTTTCCTTAGGGGAAAAGAAATGGAAATTTAGAAAGATAATTACTTAAATAGGAGACAACACTGCATGCTCACACACAGAGGCATAAGCTTACCATTTTTTTCAAAGTTTCCCCATAGAAGCACAGAACTACTCAGGAAGGAGGAAACACCCAAGAAGAGAGACTCCATTTGCCACACTGGAGGAAGTTTGTGTATCTCCTAGCTCCATGATCTTCAATTTAGCAAACCAAACTCTTCTGGAGACTGGAGACTGTCTACCTGTCCTCATGATCAGGTACAACACACGTGTCAACACATCTCAGAGTCTCGAGTCTTGATTACACAACTGGACCAAAAATTTCTCAGTTTTGCCAGGTTTTGTTTTTATTTTATTTTATTTTATATATATATATATTTTTTTTTTCTTTTTTTAATTTTCAATCCTGATTTCTACTTCTATTCCCCTTCCCTGTTTAGGCACCCACTCTCAAGTATTGAATATGTTTCCAGTAGTGACAAATAACTTCCCCCATATCTTCTGGCACACTTTTTTCTATTAACTAACGAAAAAATTGTATCAAAATTTTAGTATGGTTTGTACATAACCAGATTTTTATGATGCTAGGTTATGGCCATATGACTAGGTTTTTGCCAGTGAAATGTGAATGAAAGTAATATGTGAGACTTTCACATCACTTATTTAAAAGAAACGTGCTTACCTTTTGCTTCCACTTTTTCCATGTTACGGTGATCAGCCATCTTCAGTGATGATGATAACATCTACATTATAGGATGGCAAAGCATAAGATAAGGAAATTTTGGTGGCTGCAACAGAAATATTTTTTGGCATTGCATTGCCTATCTACCTCTATATAATAATCTCAATTATTATGTATCAATAAAAAAAGAAAAAAGAATAATAATCTCAAGACAAACAAAGCAAAATGCTTCTAACTTGTTTTTAGTAACTATGCTTTGGAGTCTTCACCACAATAGGCTATGCAAAGATTTGACAAACATTTGTCATAAAAGGCCAGAGAGTAAACATCTTCAGCATTGCAGGCCATATAGTCTCTGTGGTAACTTCATGACTCTGCCCAACTCTGTCCCTTTAGAGCAAAAGGAGACATAGGCAATACATAAATGGAAGTACATCAATGGACGTGTTCCAATAAAACTTTATTTTTAAAAAAAGGTGACTGATCATATTTGGACCATGAGCATAGTTTGCTGTTTCCTGATACAGTCTGTGACATAAATAATATAATCTTCTTGGTTATAATATATGTTTTATAAATATATTTTTGTGTGAACATAAATTTGTTTTAATGTACATAAATTGTGCTAAAAATATCATTTAAAAACATTTGTGTCATACTGTGTATTTAAGATCTATAATGTTATAATTTATATATTTTGCTGATTACTTCTGATTGTTTCCTGGATTTAAATTATAATAATCAATTTAGAGTCAATTGATATGCTAATATATTGAGTCTTCTGATATGCAAAAATAGTATAACTCTCTCTCTCCATTTATTTACATCCTATTTAGTTTTTCTTTAGAAAAAACTATTTATTTTGGCCAGGCATGGTGGCTCACGCCTGTAATCCTAGCACTCTGGGAGGCCTAGGCGGGTGGATCGCTTGAGGTCAGGAGTTCAAGACCAGCCTGAGCAAGAGCGAGACCCCGTCTCTACTAAAAATAGAAAGAAATTATCTGGCCAACTAAAATACATATATAGAAAAAATTAGCCAGGCATGGTGGCACATGCCTGTAGTCCCAGCTACTCCGGAGGCTGAGGCAGTAGGATCGCTTAAGCCCAGGAGTTTGAGGTTGCTGTGAGCTAGGCTGATGCCATGGCACTCTAGCCCGGGCAAGACTCTGTCTCAAAAAAAAAAAAAAAAAAAAAACATAAAAAACTATTTTTACATAATTTTTTGTGAATAATGTGAATTACATATCCAACTTCATATTTTGCATGTTGACATCCAGTGGTCCCAGCATCGTTTTTGAAAAGATTATTCCTTCTTCATTCAATTTTTTTAGAAACATTATTTAAAATTAATTTACCATAAATATAAGGGTTTATTTCTAGAGTGTCAATTATATTCCCTTGATCTTTACATCTGTCCAATGACAGTACCGTGCTGTCTTGTTAACTATAACTTTGTAGTAAGTTTTGAACTTGGGAAGTTTGAGTCCTTCAAATTTGCTTTTCTTTTTCAAGATTGCTTTGCCTTTTCTGTATCCCTTGAATTTTCATGTAAATAGTATGATCAACTTTCCAATTTCTGCAAAAATGGCATCTTGCAGTTTGATAGGGATACATGGAGACTATATCAATTTGAGGAGCATTGGTATCTTGACAGTGAATATTCTAATCTATGAATATGGAATGTCTTTCCATTAATTTATGTCTTTAATTTCTTTCAACAAGATTTTATAGTTTTCATTATAGAAGATTTTTTCATAATTTTATTTCTAAGTATTTGAATATTTTGACACTATTATAAATGGAATTGTTTTCTTAATTTTATTTTTGGATTATTTATTGCTAATGTACAGAAATAAATTTACTTTTGTATATTGACCTTGTATCCCACAGCTTTGCTAAACTTATTTATTAATTCTAATAGGATTTTGTAAAGAATATTTAGGATTTTCTATATAAAAAAATCATGTTGATATCACTAAAGATGGTTTTACTTGTTCACTTCCAATCACCTCCATTACCATGTTGAATAGAAGCAGCGAGAGTGGATAACTTTGTCTTATCGTGATCTTGGAGGGAAAGCATTCAGCCTTTCACCATTAAATAAGACGTTAGCTGTGAGTTCTTTGTAGAAGTACCTTATCAGGTTGGGGAAGTTGCCTTCTATTTTTACTATCTTGAGTGCTTTAATCATTAAAGAAGGTGGGAATTTATCGAATGATTTTCTGAGTCTATTAAGATGATAACATGTTTTCTAATTATTATATGAATATGGTGAATAATGTAATTAAACTTTGTGCTACCCTTGCGTTCCTAGAACTTTTTGCTTCGTGTATTTTGAAGTTGTGTAATCAAGCATATAAATATTTAGGATTATTATGTCTTCCTTCTGTCCCTCTTGACTTCTGGAAATGTTCCTTACTCTGAAATTTAATCTGCCTGATATTAATATAGGCAGCTTTCTTATGACTAGTGTTTGAATAGAATGTATTTTTAATACCCTTATTCTTAACTATATTTTTAGATTGATTATAAGTTGATGTGAAAATATTTTTAGTTTTCTAATGAGTGACAGAAGGGCATTCATCTGGCTGTTCACAGTGAAGAATGGCTCTCAAGCTTATAAATTTGTGTCCCTATTGTTTATAATTTTCTTTGTCTTTGTGAATTTATGGCCTCGATAATATCTTTTCTGTTATTTTAGTAGGGTTTCAGGAAAGACGAAGTTAATTCATGTGTTCAACCCAAATTCTTATCTGGAATTCTCATGGTTTTGGAAATTATGTAACTTTTTGTGTTTTACTTTCCTCAGCAGCAAGATGCAATAAGAATAGTCTCTGGCTCTCAAGATTGTTGTGATGAATGTGTAAATGTATGCCCAGCACTCAGTGCCAGGCATGTAGTGTTATATAAATGGTTTTATTAACATCGGTAAAACAAAATTACTGTTTTTTTTAAAAAGTATATTTATCTCCTTGAGCGAAGAAGCTGCTTTCTATCATGTAAGCGTATTCTTTAAATTTATAACTTAAACATGTTTAGTATCTAGCTATATATTAATGGAGGAAGCTTCCTGTAAATACTTGTCTTCATGTTTGCTTCTGTGATAGGCTTTGAGCTATTTAAGGACAAGGCATTGGGTTCTTGTTTATGTAGTATCTATATAGTACCTATGTTGGAGTAAGCTTTCAGGAAACAGTTTAAGTTGTGTGACTCCATACTTCTCTGTCGTTATGGAGAACCATCTCTAAGTCTACTCTGTCATTCTGGACAGGCTAACAACAAGTGCAAATAACAGAGGCTCGTACACCAAACATGCACATCTCACCCACCCAATGTGTCGATGTTGGGCTGGCTGTGGCTCTGCTACACTGTTCTGCTCACTGTAGGAGGGGGAGAATGGAGCAGGCTCTATCTGGGACATTGCTGGTCTCAAGGGAAAGGGAAAAGAGATCATTCCAAAGCACTCACTCTTAAAACTTCTTGCTTGGAACTGAAACACATCACTTCCACCAATATGTTTTGCTCAAGGAAAGTCACAAGGGCATTTTTTATATCAATGGGAAGGTATATATAATCCTCTTGCAGGGAGAGGCAGACAAAAATTTGAACAGAAATACAATCACCATTTCCACCAAACCCTATTCTCGAACCATTCCTATAAACTAAATATAATTTGTATTACCTTTAGCTATAATAAATTGCGTTATACACGTTTTCTAAGGTGGTGTATAATTTTATTTGTCTTAAATATATCTTTTTGAAAATTCAGTTGGGGGTGGTAATACTAGTTTTATTATCCTTCAATTTGATAGCAAACCAAACTCCCTGCAGACAAAGTACTGCTTTAGTCTTCCGTTCTTATTTAGAAGCCTATTTATTTCCTTATCATTTAGTTGCCTTCTTTAGATCTTTTCTTAGTTCTTGTAATTTTTCAGAGTTATAGCATGAGAATTGCATAATTCTTGCAGGTGCAAATACGTATTATTTGCTCCAGAGTAGGAAAAGTTTCTATTAGCTTGTCTAATAACCTCTACCATTAAATTCTTAAAATTTTTTTATTGTGGTAGGAAAACTTAACATGAGATCCTCTCTCTTAACAAATTTTTAAGTGTACAATACAGTATCATTGGCTATAGGCAAAACATTGCACAGCATATCTCTAGAACTTACCTTGTTTAACTGAGAGTTTATGCCCATTAGTAACTTCCTTTTTTATAATTCATGGTCACATAATTTTTCCTCATGAAAGAGAACTCAGAGATTCTTAGATCAATATCTGGATTCCTAAAAGATAGGACCAAGCAAAAAAAATATTATAAAGTATGTTGTTGGAAGGGAAATGAAAGTTCTCAGATGAAGTGCCATGCATTTTTCTAGTGTAGGGTTCATCTACTTTATTTCTTTACTGTGGCTCAGCTATACTCTCACCCTTTCCATGATTTTGTGAGGCAATACATTTTTAGTCCTCTATGCTCCTTCATGGGATGGCTATTATGTGGAAAATAGTAATCATTATTGAAATTACATCTGTATTTCTTCATCAAAAGACAATTTAGAAATAAGGCTCTCATTTCCATATTTCTCAGCATAACATTTTTTTCCTTCTGTTTAGCCTCACATTCTGAGTTTACCTTTTATATCATAATAGTGCTTTAATTTACTCCTTAAGTGGTTAAAGTAGTCTTTATTAGTGCATATGTAAATTTTATAAGATTGTTTTTCTCTTATTAGCTATGGACTTTAGGCAAACTACTTAAAAATATTTGTGCCTCAGTTTCCTCTTTTGATAAATGAGGGTAAATAGTGCTTACCTCAGAAAATTGTTGGGAGATTAAGTAAAAGAGCATACATAAAGTACTTAAAATTGTGCCTGGCACATGGTAAATACTCAAAAATGTTAGCTATTATTTGTATTACTGTCATAATCTTTGTTATTATTCCTTAAGATATTTTGCTCCTTCTTGTTCTGCTCCCAACTTCTTCCTGTGGAATTTTTGGTAGAGTCTGGCACTTTTACCTCAGAATTACACCTGGACTATGGTTTTTTGTTTGTTTTTGTTTGTTTGTTTGTTTGTTTGTTTTTCCCACCTAAAACCTTTTCTTCTTTCTGAGACGATCTGGTGACCAACGTCTCTAGTCCTCACTCTGTAGTTTCAATCAACCTTTTCAATTAGGAAATACAGGGACTACCTATAAGAGAAGTACTGAGCATTTTATACCATTACATTGTTTTTGATCTCAGAGAAGGCATGCATTTTGTTATTTTCCTTTTTTATTTTATTTTCTGGATGTCAGTACCCATCAAAATGGTGAAACTCAGAAACTGGAATAATGGAAGGAAAAATGACTTGATCAAACGTGTCTGGATATAAACAAAATATATTTTGCTAAATTTTCAAGGCATATGTTGCTCAGTTTAAAAAGAATTGGATGAGTGAGTAGAACAAAGAAAATAAAATCTAGATTTGTTTATTTTAAAATCATAAAAATCATCATATTAGAAATACTTTATGTGAATAAAAATCTATATACAGTTTAAAAGTGTGTTGATATTTAAATATTCATGTGTTTTTGTAAAGTTTATTCACTTATATATAATACATACTCCTCAGAATAACAAATAAACTGAACGCATTTAAAGCCCTAAAGATATTTAGGCAAAGAAAAACGTAGTACAGCAGTTCTTTAAGGGTTGGAAAAATAGAGTAAGATAGAAGCTTACCTCATGTAGTAATATATGAATCTCTAGAATATTGTTAACACTTAGAAGTTTTTAAATAAAACTTTTACTTTAGAATTATTTTATATTTACAAAAAAGTAGACATATATATATATATATATATATATATATATATATATATATGTCATTTGTATTAAGGCTTTTACTTATCTATTCTGACTGGATTTCCTGTGTGTTTCTACCGAGGAGTACATTAATTCCTTGTAGAATTCATCTCCTTACAGTACTTCCTCTCCTGGGATGCCCTTTCTTAGCATGGTTAGCTTTCTTACTCTAGAGATATCACTTCCCAAACTGAGAAATCACATCTCTACGGAGATCGCTGGGGAATGTATGCACAAGAAAAAGAGAAAGCACACACTCTCCAGAATAAACCATTCCCACCTAAGATCCCTGCCCTTGGGCACCATTTTTGAATCCACGTTCAAAATTTTCATAACTAGACCCTGAATCCCCCATATAAACTCTCAAAGCCTTCACCTAGGATTATTCATTTGTAGCACTTTCAGTAATACTGCCAGAATAACCCTTATGCCACTGCATCAGCTCCATTTTATCACACTATGTTTTTCCTTAAGGGACTGGCTACCCTTTTGTTTTGTGACCATCTCTCTTCCTGATATTTTATTGCTACATTTCAGCAGCTTGCCACTGCAAAGAATTAGTAATACTGATTTTTCATGCTTTGGCTGATGACAATGATCAACCTGAAAAATCAATTATTTTTCTTTAATATATTGCTCTTAAGCTCAGACAGTGGAAGTCATTGTTGGCTGCTGCCCCATATTCACCCACTCTGGGCATCTAGCTTTGAGTTCAGGTGCACTGCAATTGTATCAGCTCAACAGCTCACACATTTGGGGAGAATATTAGGCACTGAGCTCTAATCTATGTATCTGCCAAATTTGACAATTGCGTGATGATAATGAAATCACGGACTGAGGTCACTGGCAACAATGTGTTAATACACAATGCTTTTTAAAATTTAAGAAAAAGCTACACTTTTAACTTTCGAATCTATAGGAAATATTCTCCATTTAAAGGGAGCTGAAGATATAAAATCTTACCTGTTCAGTCTCTCACTTAAGTATCAGAATAGAAGGACAGAGATAAGGCATATAGAGAATCAACAAGTAATTTAGCTCCTTCACCAGTTTCCATGACAACCCTACTATATAAAACTAAAAAGAAAATGCATTCAAAAAATTCAAGCTTTGCCTTGGCCTTGATCATTGACACTTTCAACATTACTATCTTCAATACAATATGTATAGCAACCAAATGCATATACTAGATATGATTTTGACATTAAATATAGAGAATTTTATGAACTTTAACGTATGGTACTCGGTATATAGTACAAAGGAAAAAAAACAAATTTTCTTTTTAAAAGTTAACTGAAAAAATTATGAACTCTTACATATTTGACAATGACTGCAATGAAATTGTTCATAAATTCCTAGTTTAAAAAGGATTTACACAGACTGAGTTTGTTCCATCTGTTCTTACACAAAATGTCTTTCATGCCATTCCCCTGTAATTTCTTTACTGACCCTGAGTCACTGAAGATGAATGATGCATCCAGGTTGCCCCAACAGAGTCAACAGCGGCCTTAAAATCCTTCAGAATGGATCCTCTGGGACCCTGAGCCTTGAAAATAAAGATGCACTTTGAGTTGTACAGTCCTTGTGGCTCTGAAAGAGAAAAGGTAATCCTGTTGTCAGCACTCAATCCTCAGACTGCAGACCTCTAATGTACACACATAAACACATACATCTGGTTCCTCTGCCACAGAAGTGACTATAGTTCTACAGCACAATGCTGTCTGGGGTCAGTTTCCTCAAATGATGTTTTCCTGTCATATGTATTGGAGACAATTAATATTCTTAACTGGTTTCTGGCTTCTCAATACAGACCCCTGATAATACTTGAAGTATTTAAATGGGCATTTTCTTTATAGAATCATAGGATTTGATTTTCCAAATATTTGACTTTTTTCCTACACATTATGACAACTTATTATTAGATTTGACTTTATCCTTCTGTTTGAATTTATTCTCAGCATTTATTTAATCATTCTTAATAAAATGCACATGAACATATATTTATTGCCAGGCCCTAGAGAGGGAGTTGTGGATAAGATATGGTCCTTGCCGCTAATTGATTTATGTTTAGAGTTTTGGAGAAACACAATTTACACCAGGGATGCCAGGAAAGGCTTCTGGGAACTGTTATTTCTGAGCTATTTTTTTTCTGGGGAAGGAGGAATTATCTACTTAAAGAATTGAGAAGAAAATATTTTTGGCAGAAGAAATCTCAGGTGTGAGAGAGTGGTAGTCTAAAAGATTGGCAGATGCAGAGAACTGGAAAGATTATCAGTTAAATATGGGATAGATATGAGAGAAGAGGCAAATGAAGCTAAAAATTATGGTAGGTAATGAAAATCATGGGGCGCTGTTGTGAAATTTTATGCAAATATTTATGACTATATTTGCATGTGATAATTTGCTTATGATAAAGGGTAGAAAAGAGCATGGTAAGAGACATTTTGAAAGCCACTGGAGTCGGTTTTAATAATTATATAAGAATTTGTAGTAGAAGTAGGAATGAGAAGAGAATAGGATTATCTTTAAGATTTATTAAGTAGGTTATTTCTATAGGATTTCTGTAACTTTTTATTCGGAAAATAATTTAGACTTATAGCAGTATTTCAAAGATAGTACAGAGAGTCCCTGAATACCTTTCACCCAACTTCCTCCCAATTTTAACATTTTATGTAATCAATTTTACATAATCAATTACTTAAAAATCATCAAAACTAAGAAATTAACATTGGTATAACATTCTTAACTAAACTATTGAGTTTATTCAAATTTCTTCAGTTTTTCCATTAATATCCATTTTGTTTTCCAGGATCCACTCCAAGACACTCATTCAGTTTAGTTGTCATACCTCCTTAGTCACTTCCCATCTGTGACACTTCTACATTCTTTCTTTGTCTTATATGACTGTGATACTTTTGAAGACTACAAGTTAGGTTTTTGTAGAATATCACTCAATATACATTTATCAGATGTTTTCTCATGATTAGACTGATGCTCTGGAATTCAGGGAAGAAATAGTACAGAGGTGAATTGTCCTTCTCATAGCATATCAGGGAGTACAAAATGCCAATGTCAATATTGATGACACTAATCGTGATCATTTGGCTAAGGTGCTGTCTTCAAGGTTTCTCCATTGGAGAGTCACTTTTTTTTCCCTTTTTCAAAAGTCTATTTGTTAGAAGTCTGTCACTAAGTCTACCCCTCACTGGAGTGGAGAGAAATACTCCTAGTGGAATAATGGAGCACAAGGAAGAATGTGAGAGGGATTTCTCCAGGAAAAAGAAAACTAATGTTGAGTATTTAATACTCTGCTTATAAATTTGAAAATTAAATTTTTCAGTAGAAATATCATAGAACTCTTGAAGATTTGTGAAAAAAATCATGATATGCACATAGAATATTAGAGATATCACAAATGTGAAAAAATATGAGAGAAAGGAAACATAGCCAATGTAAGTTATTTGGCTCAGCAAAGTTAAGTATTTATATAGTCAAAATAATATGACTACCTGTGTTAGTGATTCAACCAACGTTTTTATAAAACTGCATTGAAGATTGGGGAATAGAAAGTGGAAGGTGAGGAGAGTAAGGGTGCTAAATCCTGAACTATTATAATGGAAAACAAATAGGTAAGTAAAATTGATAAATACAAATGTAGCAATGTAGTCATATTACTTATGCTTAATAGAGTTATCACATGAAATGCTTTAATGAGTAGACAAGGAAGCATCTGCGAAGCAAGACTCAGCCTGTAGAATGATAGAGCCAAGAAATGCATAATATAATAAACTTTATAATACTAGCTCATTTTCTTTAAATGTGGAATTACATCATTTTATAAATATTAAAACTATAAGAAAATGAAATTACATAATACCATATTTAATATATTATTATTATCTCATGTTTTTGATGAAAAACTGAGGACAACTAAATCACATGGCTAATAAGAGGTTTGGGCAGGGTTGGTTCCTTACAGAAGCTCTGAGGCTCTGGTTCCCTGCCTTTCTCCTAGGTTCTGGCGGCTACTGGCAATCCTTGGCATTTCTTGGCTTATAGAGAGACACATCACTCAAATCTCTGCCTCAGTCTTCACATCACATCCCACTCTGTGTCACTCTGTTGACTTCTCTTCCAACTTGTTTATATAAGAAAAATAATAGAGGATGAGAGATATCAAGTTGTTCTTGGAAGATTAAAATAATGCAAGTAACAGTAACTAAGGACAAAAGAAAATAAATCTTATGTACTAGCTGAAGTAGGTAATGATAAGAAGAGCTTATTCACCCCACAGAGTACTGGAAAGAAAGGCAAAGGACGTGGAAGTGTTAGGTACCAAAGGGAATTTGTTAAAAGGACCCACCTGGTTAATCCAGGATGCTCTCATCTCAAGATCATCAATTCTATTACAACTCAAAGACACTTCCCAAATAAAGTCACATTGACAGCTTCCACATGAACATATCTTTTGGGTGGCTACCATTCAACCCACTATAGTGTTTAAATCTTATTTTTACACCCTTGTCTTTGTAGAGTTGTCTGTGTTGATGGATACTGCTACTGAGCTAATTGAGTTTCTTTACATGTATTCATTATTTAACAATTGCAGTTAGTATATTTTCCCCAAAAATATAGGAGCCAGTACTGTGTTTGAGAACAGGTAAATTTAGAGTCTTTATAATTTTATTTTAGAGTTCAAAGAAGGCCATGTGATTTCATTGTCAATGGGATAGTCTCTCCTTTGAGTTAGAGAGTTAGGAAAAAAATGTGTTATTTATAGTTCCCCACTGCCTTCTAATGTGGGTAGGGCCTAAAAATCCAGAGGACCCTTGGATAAATAGTGTAATGTTTCTGAATATGTGCATTTTGGAGATACAGGACAGTAAAATTATTTGCTTATAAAAGAAAGACAGGCACAGCAGAGGATAAAAGAAAATGAAGAGCAAGGAAGGGTGAAAAATCAACACTGCATATTCAAAGAGGCAGGTGGAGAATGACACATTTGTCGTCACTTAGGTTTTTGGAGTGGAATTATGTCAAGAGAGAGTTACGGAAATTCTATGTCAATGGAAGAAATGGTGTAAGTTGCCTTACTTTCAAATCTTTAGTTCAATCTATATTTGTCACTATTGCTTTACAGGATACATTATTTTAAATGAATGTGATGAAGGGCTGATTTCTGCTTCAAAGTTGGTTTGGAAGAAAAATAGAAGCTTCCTATGGGGCATAGATTACATTCAATATTATAGTTTATATTTTCTATAGATGGGTAAATAAATGCAGTCAGTTGTTTTACATGTAAGATCTGATTTTGGTAGCAATTAGTGAGTGGTATTGAAGGCATATTCATGCTCTTAACAAGGATAAAATTGAGGGAGGGGAGAGTGACAAATAATGAGTCATCTCATGCCATAATTGGATATTTTGTCCAGTTATTCTTGGAAAATATTCATTGTTACGAATATGAAACCACCATATTGTATATTGCGTTCTTCACCTCTCTAGTATAATTCCTTACAACCATGAAGATCAGTGTATATTCAGTGATTAAATAACAGACACAATAAGGGTAACTTCTAGCTCTTAAAATTGCAATATTATGTGTCAGTCCTTATGGAGTATTAAAACTATATCTGATTAAAATAAAACATAAAGGAAATGTGTAAGTTCTATGAAATGTATGTTAGGGATATTAGGAGGCTCTTGAAAAGTCTGAGTCTTTGATATAACAAAACATTTTCTTGTTTCCTCTGACTCTAAACTAACATTAAAAAATAATTATCTTAAGTATGGTATGTGAGAATGTATAATAAAGAATGTTTGTAGTTTATTAATGAAAAAAAATTAGGTACATTGGGCCGGGCGTGGTGGCTCACGCCTGTAATCCTAGCACTCTGGGAGGCCGAGGCGGGAGGATCGCTCGAGGTCAGGAGTTCGAGACCAGCCTGAGCAAGAGCGAGACCCCGTCTCTACTAAAAATAGAAAGAAATTATCTGGCCAACTAAAATATATATATAGAAAAAATTAGCCAGGCATGGTGGCACATGCCTGTAGTCCCAGCTACTCCGGAGGCTGAGGCAGTAGGATCGCTTAAGCCCAGGAGTTTGAGGTTGCTGTGAGCTACGCTGACGCCACGGCACTCACTCTAGCCAGGGCAAAAAAGCGACACTCTGTCTCAAAAAAAAAAAAAAATTAGATACATTGAAAGAAAAGTACAATTGGGAATAATGGTTGCCAACTTGTGACTCCCGGAATATTTTATTCCTCAAGTCCTGTTTATTCCAAGTACCCAACCATGATTGTGTCAAGGGTGACTTACTTGTGGTTACTTAATAAGTACATTTAATTGAATACATTTAACCTTCATTTAATCGAGTTTGATCCTGACCCTTCTACTTAATAAATTGTATGCTCTTGCCAGGTTATATAACACCTCTGGATCTCAATGTACTTATCTATATAATGGGAGTGGTAATCACATGAGGTTTTCTAAGAAACTGATTAGAGCTGAGGTGAAAACAACAGAATTTTGACTAGTAGAAATTATAAACATGAAAAAAAGGCAACAATAATAAAACATGTGAATTACTCTGATGTAGAATATACAAGATCAAACTCTACAAAGGGACTTCTAATCCAGACTTGGGAATTTCCTTAGAAGAAGAGAAACCTCAGAATGTTTCTTTAAGAATCTAATAATTAAATGAGTAAAATGAGGGTGGAAGTCACCTGATTAAAAACTTACTTATGAGGATAAAGTCAGAGAAAATGTCAAAGTAAGCAGCTCCAAGAACATGCCTCTCCACAGAAACATGAAGCAATCAAGCAAACACTGTCAGAATCAACTTTGTCAGAACTCTGGAAAATGGCCAGAGATTTTCAGCAACCCAAGCAAATGCCAAGTCGAGAAAAGACATCTTTAAAAAGATAGGAAGGCCTTGTGTGTTTTTATTTGCCCCCATCCTGTCACTCCTTAGCTCAGTGACGGTCTTGAAGATGGCATCCTGTGTTCCTAGTATTAACCCCTGGTCCCAGGTTCCAGAGAGAGCAGAGCAGACCTTATTCACAAAAAACTGTGTTTGTTCATACTAACCTGCTTGAGGGCTATCTGAAGGACTGATGCAAGGTGCTTGTCTGTGTTTTGCCTAACTAGTAACTATGGGCATAAAAGCTGTGGGCATTCCTCAAAAAGGCTGTAAAGCCAAGGAACAATCCAAAGCCACCTGGGGCAAAAGATTATGGCTGAGCCATACTAGAGTGTTAACGGCTTGGGAGGAAAACTAGGGAGAGAGCTTCCATGGGTAGTTGTGGTATTTAAAGTGCTCAGGTTTATTTGGGATTTTAAAAAACTCTACACATGCTAAAAACAGGACATAGACTCAGAAAATACTCAGAAGACCTTATGCTTTCATGTTGGCCTGAACTCTAGGCTCAGAGCAAGCCTGGCTAAGCACTGAAGGAGTGTTCCAGCACAGAACCCATATTCAAAGACTGGGAAAAGTTTTCCTCTTTTTCTTTTTTCTTTTATTCTCTCTCACTCTCATTTTCATCTTGCGCTCCCTTTTGCTCTCACTTTCTCTTTCTTTGGCTCCTTCTTTTCAAGGAAATCACTGTCAAAACATTACTCAAACACAGGCTAAAGGAAAAGAGACTTCAAAGATGACACATGCCAAAAAAATACAGACTTTACAAAAATATCTTAGAAAAGTCAGTAAAAACACAACTATAGCCTACAGCAAGCAATATGGCATTTAAAAAAAAATATTAAGTGTGCAAAGAAAACAAAAAGCATAGTCTACTTATAGAAGAAATGAACAGAAATTTCCTCTGAGGAAACATAGATACTAGGCTTACTAGACAAATACTTTAAACAAACTGCCTTAAATATGCTCAAAGACATAAAAGCAACTATGAAAAAAGAGCTAAAGAAAATCAGGAAAATTATTTATGAATCAAATAAGAATACTGGTAAAATTATAGACACTATAAAAAGGAACAAGACAGAAGTTTCACAGCTAAAGAGTAGAATAACTAAAATGAAAAATTCATTAAAAGGTTTGAGCAGCATATTTGGGCAGGCAGAACAAATAATAAATGAAGTTGAATATAGCACAATTGAAATAATCCTGTCTGAGGAGTAGAAAGAAAACAAAATGGATAAAACTGAGTAGAGCCAGTTTAACCTATAAGACACCACCAACAGGATAAAAATATACATATGGGAATTCCAAAAGAAGAAGAGAGAGAAGGGGAAAGAGAAGATTTGAAGAAATATGGCAGAAAACTTTATCAATTTGGTGAAAGACATAAATCTACACATCTATTGAGGCTCAGCAAACTCCAAGTAAAATAAACTCACAGATGTACACCAAGACACATTGTACTTAGCTTTTCAAAACACAGAGAGAATCTTGAAAGCAGCAGGAGATAAGCAACTTGTCATGTACAAGCAATCTGCACAGCTGATTTCTCATGTGAAATCATGAAAACCAGAAGGTAGTGGATGATATATTTAAAGTGCTAAAAGAAAAACAACAACAAAAAACACTCGAGAAATAATTCTGTATCTGGCAAAACTACCCTTCAAAAATGAAGAAAATGAAGGCATTTCTAGATAAATAAAATATGACAAAGTTTATTAACTGTAGTCCTGACTCAAAAGAAATGTTAAGGTGAAGCTTTCAGGTTGAAAGGACACCAGACAATAACTCAAAGCTGTATGAAGAAACCAAGAGCTCCAGTAAAGGTAATTAGATTGGCAAATATACAGCCTATATTGTTTCATTTTTGGTTTGTAACTCTAATTTTGTTTTCTACGTGGTTTAAAAGACAAGTGCATATAAATAATTATAGCATTATGCTATTGGACACAATATAAACATGTCTGTGATAACAACAACATAAAGAGAGGGGAGAAACGAGCTGTATAAAAGCAGACTTTTGTATGTTATTAATGTTAAGTTATTATAAAATTAAATGCAATTGGTAAAAATTTGCAATGTTAAATGAAATCTCCATGGTAAACACAAATAAATTATTTTAAAATACACACAAAAAATGAGAGGAAACTAAGATTCTTCTCTACAAAAAAATAAGATAAACCCAAAAGCAAAAATGAAGAAAATGATGACCAAAAGGGGTATGAATGACATACAGAAAACTAATAGTAAAATAGCAGTAGTAACTACTTCCTTATCAGTAGTTACTATAAGTATAAATGGATTAAATTTACCAAAGTGCAGTTTGGCAGAATGTTGGTAGAATGATAACAAAAGGAAGACCCAACCATATGCTGCCTGCAAGAGACTCACTTCAGATTCAAAGGCACAAATAGGTTGAAAGTGAAAGGAAGAAAAAAGATATTTCATGCAAATAGTAACTAAAAGACAAAGATGAACCCTGGTGACTATGCTAATAACAAACAAAATAAACTTTTAGTCAAAAACTGTCACAAAAAATAAAGAATTAAAATATATATTGATAGAATGGGCAATTCATCAAGAAGATATAACAAATATATATGTAGCAACATATAGAACCTCAAAATATATGAAGCAAACAATGAATTTCAGTGAAAAATAGGTAGTTTGACAATAATAGGTTGAGACTTCACTACTCCACTTTAAATAATGAATAGACATCTAGGCAGAATTTCAATAAGGAAATATAGCATTGAACAACACCATAAACTAATGAGACCTAACAGACATATCTAGGACACTCCACCCAGCAGAATACACATTCTCTTCAAGTGCCCTTTATACATTCTCAAGGATAAAACATAGGTCACAACACAAGTCTTAATAAATCCTAAAATATTAAAATAATACAGAGTATCTTCAACTACAATAAACTAAACCAAGAAACCAATAACAGAAGAAAAACAAAATTTCACAAATATGTAGAAATTGAATACCACACTCTTAAACATGCAATGAGTCAAAGAAAAAAAGCATATGTGAAAATAATTAAAGATAAATAAAAACAACACAACATAAAAAATTTAGGGGATGCAATGAAGGCAGCACTCAAAAGGAATTTTACAACTGCAAATACCTACATATAAACAGAAGAAAGCTCTCAAATCTTAACCTTCCTTAAGGTATGACTTAAGTCTATACCTTTAGGAACTAGAAAAGGAAGGGAGAACTAAAACCAAAGCTAACAGAAGAATGGAAATAAAAAAGATCAGATCAGTGATAAATGAAACAGAAAATGTAAAAACAATAGAGACAATCAAAGAAATCAAAAGTTGAGTCTTTGACAAGATCAAAAACAGATAAAGAAAATAAAGTATATACATACAATGAAATGTTATTCAGCAATAAAAATGAATAAAATTCTGATATAGGGTACAATGTAGATATACTTTGAAAATATTGTGCTAAGTGCAATAAGCCAGACATAAAAAGACAAATAATATATGATTTCACTTACATTAATTATGTAGAATAGGTTAAATTCATAGAAAGTAAATTAGGTGCTATTAGAGGTTTGGAAGAGGGTGGAATGGTGATTTTGCACTTAATGGATACAGAGTTTCTATTTGGAGTCATGAAATATTTTTGGAAAAAGTGATGATGATTGCATAACATTGTGAATAGAATTAATGACACTGAATTTTACACATAAAATGGTAAAAATGACAAATTTATTTAGTTAGTTATTTTATATGAAATAACAAAATATGCCCATCAAGCCCGGCCAATGAATCAATTCTTAATTCCTAGGACTGGATTCAGAACTCAAGCTTCAAGGAAATTGCAAGTGCCATATATTGTGTGAATGTGTACCCCAAATTTTATGTGCTGGAAACTTAATTCCCAAATTCATATGTTGACAGTACTTGGTGGTAGAACCTTTGGGAGATAATTGGAATTACATAAAGTCATCAGGGCGGGGCCTCGATGATGAGTCTTTTGGCTTTATAAGAAGAAATAGAGTGAACTAGGTGAGCACATTCTTGTCATTTTGCCATGTGATGCCCTCCACCATGTTATGACACAGCAAGAACACCCACACCAGATGCTGGCACCATACTCTTGGACTTCTCAGTCTCCAGAACTATAGCGAATACATTTGTTTTTAATAAATTACCTAGTCTAAAGCATTTTGTTATAGCAATAGAAAATGAACTAAGATAATGAGTTTACCCACCACATAGAAAAAGTGCAAATTTTGCATTTGTTTACCATTTCTTTAACATGATTTAGGACTGACTGTTTTGCTTTTTCTTTTCTTTTCTTTTCTTTTCTTTTAGTTTCCTAGCCACTAAACAACCAGGGAAAGACTGACTGATTTTGATAACAGAAATTCTTTAAGTCAAAGAGCAAGATAGAACTCCATAATTGATCAGTCTGGACTTGAAACTGAAGGTCTACTGGACTTAAAGATATTACACATATTGAAGGGAAGCTTTAACAATTAAGAGATGCAAAATTTCTTTTTTTAGCAGGTAACATGTAAGATTTTTTTTTGTTTTGTTTTTGTTTGTTTAACATGGTAATAATACCCATTTGAATGTATTAAATCCTATCCTAGGAATCCAACTCAACATAAAAACTTGAGCAATATTCTGTAATTAGATTTCTAAGCTCTGATTATCTTTGGAGCACTGTCTATAGTTTAGATGTAGCCTCTCTAAATTCCTACTGCTGTTCAGGGAAAAGAATTATGAAAGTCTAAATTCAAATGCATTATCCTTATTGCTTATTAATCTGCCTATCTACACATTACTCCAAAAAATTCTGATCTGCAAAATGCATTAACACCAAAATTTTATCACCACGGCTTCTTCTGTCATGCAGTCTAAATCATTCATAGTCATTTTGATTATTATTGGATTAAGATAAGGCTGGGATAATCTGAATATCTATAATATTTTCTTACACAGATAATAAGAACCACTGAAACTCACTGAAATGGTGTCAGGGAAAGTGTCTTAAGCTTCATTAATAAATACAGTTCTGTTATTACGTTTGTTGATATATGTTAAATATGTTTTGAAGGAATAATGTTCTTATATACCTTTGGGTGTGTGTGTTTGTGTGTGTGTTACCATGCAAACCCTTCTGTATTTCAAGGGTGACTATCTGAGGGTCAATCAGGTATATTCTCAGAATACTTAAGGCCTTTTGTCCTCCCATTTTTCATTCTATGTAAGGTTTGGAAACTTTGATAAATTATTATCTTCACTAAATCGTGTGTCATCACAAATGGAATCTTTAGTATTAGTGTGTTAGCCATTGACCCTGAAATTATGCTGTATTTGCATTTCCAAGAAATACAGTTACACTGTTATTTGGCATTTTAAGCTTTCAACCAGGAATGATAAAGCTATGTAGAAAAAAGCCTTTTCTTTGGCCTTCTTGCCACTGAAATTTCAATTGCAAGATGGACTTGGCATGTATTTTAAAAGATTTCCCCAATAAGATGGCTCAGAGGACTATCGTGATATTATAATGCATACTATTTTTTACCATGAACTTTACCCATTAAAAATTTACTTTAAACTCAGAGAAAGTAAGAAAAGAGAAAGATGAGGGTTGAGAGAAACAGAAAATATTAAAAATATAATATTAAATCAAAAACTTTTACAGAAGGTTACATTCATATGGGAAAGAAAATGACAATGATATTTAAAGAAAATTGCATATGCAGATAATGTACATGTGAAACTACTTATGTTTCCTTTCTTTCTACAAATCTTTAAAGAAAAGCTCATAGAAGATTATAGAAGAAAAACATTGTCTTTCATCACTGAATATTTTCTGGCTTTTACACTGTCTTACTTATTCAATCTTCATCTAAGGCAAAATTCTAGGTATAATATTTGTCATATAATTTATAATCCAACTTTAAAAGTTAAAGTATTTTTGACACGTCATGATGAAACCAAATATATGAGATTAGACATAAAATTTCAAAATGTTATTACTACTACCATAAGATGTATAAAGTTTGAACATAATAGATATTTAGTATAGAAATAATGAAATTCAGGCTATGGTTGAATTATTTTGAGTTGGAAAACCCCCAAAAGTGTTATATATAAATTTTCTTCCTTAGTTGATAAACAGTCACATAGTTACATAGTAAATCATGGTAACAGAGAAGGAGTTGGAACTATAGCAAAGGAAAGGTAAAGTGAGATAGTTGTTCCATGGTCTTAGAGTGAGCTTTTATTGTTTGTTGTTCTTTGTTTTGTTTTGTTTGTTTATTTTTAGTATACATCTCTGCCTTATCATGAAGCATTCACAATTAGAGGCCCTGCTTGAAGTCTGAAACAAGCAGGAAATCAAAAGAAAACATAACTACACTACTTTATCCACATGGAAATTTTTCATAGATTGCATTTATGCATGAGAAGACAAGGTTGTGGACAATTGTTAATTCATCAGACAGTTCACGTCAAAAGCTCTTGAAGGAAGTGAAATTGTTGCAGGTTTGTGGAGGACAATCTGTATCCTCATGACTAGCAATATGAACTGGTAATTAAACTTAGGATAGAACAGATTGTCTTCAGTATTTCTTGGTTTTGGGTAAGAGAGAATGAGACACAGAAAATGGACTTCTGTTGGATTAAAGACAAAAATGGAAGGTAAACCTCCAAAGTTAATGAAGAAACTTTAGGAGAACATCTTTGTGACCTAGAGTGGCAAATAACTTCAAAAATTAAATTCCAGAAATAAATCATAAGGAAGGAAATATAAACAGAAACTTAATTACATCAAATTAAGGTTTATATTCAACACAGCATACCACAGACACGTTTATTTGGCAGATGAGCAACTGGGTGATGATATTTGCAATGTCTAAAACTGAGAGTATTTGTGTTGCCTCTACAAATCAACTAGAAAAAGTCAAGTCTGTCAGAAAAATTGGAAAAGATTACGAACAGTTAATTTAGAGAACAGAAAATCTTGAAGGCTACTGTGCATGTAAAGATATGCTCAAATTCATTGTCAATTAAATCTATAATGAGATTTTGCTTCATGTGTATTAGATGGAAATGAATTAGAGAGCTGGATAATGCCAAATATCAGTGAATATATGGGAATATAGGAAGTCTGTTGTGCTGCTTGCCAGAGTAGAGATTGGTGCAGCCGTTCTGGAGAACTAAAAAACATGACTAATACAAACTAAGTATTCACATATCCTATGACATAGAATTCTACTCTTGGGTATATCTCCCAAGAAATTGTCACACAGGGCCATAAAAGGCACATACCAGGATGTGCATCTTATCATTGTGGTGGAAATACAATCAATAAATGTGGCTATCCATGGGAGAGTGGTGAGATAAAATGTGGGCGATGGGGAAATTTGAAGTTTTAGATAGATGTACACATGGCTCCAGTTGTGAATATTAAAAGGATCCTATTTAGTTAAAGAAGCAAAAAAGCGATGAGATACATAATCAATTCCACGTACTTAAAAGTACCTTTGTACCAAACAACACTATTTGGTTTATAAGGACACACATAACAAATATCATGGGGTAACACATTAGATTAGATGAGGTTATCTGTTGGTGTGAGTCCTTAAACATATTTCTATTAGGTGAATTAATGTTCATGTCACCAAATCCAATTTAAAGTTTCTTTGATAATCATAAATGTAAAGGTCTGTTTCTATTAGCAGCATATCTGCTTTATTATGGATCCAATTTAGTAGTTTCTTACATAACTAATAATTTTTATTGTATACTAGATATGGTGAAAGATATATTGTAAAAACTGGATTTTGTTATCCTCCTCTGAGAAGTATTAACTTTTCTTTTAAGACTGAATTAATTTCACTGGGCTCAAATTCTAAACTCTGTCTCTCCATGAAGTGGGCAGCAGCTGAAATCGCCACTGAATTCTTTAAGCTACCCAGCTAAAGTTAATAATAGGCCTCTGGTGAAAAGCTTTGTATAGAATGTCAAATCTATAGATTAGCCAAGTATTTGGATGAAATTTATACCCAGCTATCTGGAGTCATACTTTCTGTAGCTCTGTCCTTTCTGGTATATTTTGTTCACATTCCAGCTACCCAGGCAACAGTAACCTCCATCCATTGTCTCCAAGTCAGTAATAATGTGGCTTTTTTCTTGAGTTCCAGTTGAGCCGTGAAGAGTAAGGACACCCCAGGCAAAGAGCTCCACAAATACAAATTTCACTTGATTTGAATATCCTCTTCTAAGATTCAGCTCACGTTCAGTTCTGCCTATTTACCCTTCAGTGCCTTCAAATATTTTTAAAAAATATATTGTCCAGATTTTATAATTTCTATTTATGGAGAAGTTACTCCAGTACAAACTATTCTTGGAACTCAATAAATAAATTGGTTAATATAGATATGAGCAGACATTTCCAGAAAGCATTAGAAATAATTTTTCTGCTTGAGGATATATCTATTGTAACTTCCAAAGATTATCTGCATCACGAGAAATTTCATTTTGATAATTTTTAATACTCTGATGCAAATCTAATGAGATAAACTATCAAGATAAATTGTTAAATGATGTGGGTAAAATCTGCAATCTAAACTTTTT
>CM052454.1:5791834-5816054 GCA_028533085.1 Varecia variegata
TTAGGTTTTCTTATGTTTGACTTATATTAATAGTACAGTATTTTGATTATTTAAAATCAATACAAGGAAAATAATTTTCAATAGCTGAAAATGATTTAAAATCAATACAAGGAAAATAATTTTCAATAGCTGAAAATGATTTAAAATCAATACAAGGAAAATAATTTTCAATAGCTGAAAATGATTTTAAATAATCAAAATACTGTACTATTAATATAAGTCAAACATAAGAAAACCTAAATGCTAAATGGGCTGATAGTAAAAACAAAATATAAGCTTAACTTATAAAGAAAAATTAGAAATGGAAGTATTTCCCTGTGGTCTGGAGGCCAGTCAGTCCCTTTAAAAGATTTTTACCTACTGGCACTAATATACCTACAAGAAGAGTGCGATGTGCACTGTCTGGGGAATAGACACACTTGAGGCTCAGACTCGGGGGGAATGGGAGGGACATGGGCAATATATCTAACCAGAACTTTTGTACCCCCATAGTAAGCTGAAATAAAAAAAAAATTATTTTCCATGCCAATAAAATAAGTCTAATATAATCGTGAAAATTGAGAAGAATCTGGATAGAATGTGAAAAGCTCTTGGCTCACTACAGTTAACAACAGTTGAGGGTACAAAGGCAATGGGTCAGGGTCAAATGTTTAGGCTCTGAGTAGACCTGCTGAAGAGGAACTAATTCAATCATTCAATTTGAATACTAGGTAATGCATCTTTGGCTGCATATTTACTCATATATTTATTCAAAAATACAAAGCCAGGTGGTAGGCAATGAAGTTGCAGGGGTAATGAAAGAGAGTCTACATTCTGAGTAAGAATTGTAAAATTAACAAATAAAGAAAGCAATGAAGTGGTGTTTGCTGTAACAGAGAAGAAGATTGGGAGATTATTGGTTAAAAAATATGTTGCTAGAAAGAGAACTCATCTCTTCCTAGCAAGACAGAGTTATTTAGAGAAATCCTATCTGAGGACATAGTATTTAATTTGAAACTTGAAGTAAGAAAAGTCAGTCATAGCAAGAGTAGGGAAACAAGCTCTTTCAAAGAGAACAGTGAATGTGTGAAAAGATTAAGGCTTATTGAAGAAATGGAAGACTAGTGGGACTGGAACTTCAGAAGAAATGAGGCCAGAGGGAAAATATAAAGTAGGGCCTTGAAGGCCACTGTAAGGAGTTTGGATGTTAATCTAAATGCAATCAGAAGCCACAATTATTACCTACGTATTTCTGTTGGAAATGAGTAAACACTGAATTGTATGGGAGACAACGGACAAGCAGGAGACAAGAGGCTGTCGCATAGGACAGGGAAGGAACACTGATGGCATGGAGTTGGGTTGACAATCTCCAGCAGAGATTGGCAAATGTGGATGGATTTGTCATATAATTTGGAAGTTGAATCAAAAGAATTTACCATTGATATGGAGGATGAGGAGAAAGCAGAAAACAAGAACGTCTCACAACCTTGCTCAAGCACTCGCATGTGTGAAGAGGAATTTACCAATACTGGGAAAAATGCTGTCAGTTTCTGTAATAATTAAAGTTGATACACTGAAGTTACCTGACCATTACAAATCATAAGGATACTCTCATAAGGAAAGGAAAATATTTCCTTTTGTTGTAAGCATTTCATTATCTATATTGTCACAAGTGTTTGAATATGCATTATCTGCTACATACAGTTGTTACTCATTTTTCAGTCTTTTATGAACTACTGAACTAATTTCTTTTTAATTTTAGAAATGAGGGTTCTGTTTCCCAGGCTAGAGTGCAGTGGCTATTTGCAGGTGCAGTGATAGTACACTACAGCCTTGAACTCCCCCAGATTCAGGTGATCCTCCTACTTCAGCCTCCCAAGTCGCTGAGACTATAGGCACACGCCAGTGCTCCTGGCCAAACTAATTATTTTTAAAATATGAGAAAAAGCTGATATAAAATAAATGTGTGAGCTGTGAATGTCGAAAGACAAATTCATACCTGCTTTACACCTATTTCTTAGTTACTCTATTTTTCTCACAAGTATGAACCAAACTCTCTTGATATTCATTGTGTTGTGGTTAGGATAAAATTATTGAAACTGCTCACAAGCCTTGACAATATCAAGAATCACAGAGTTAAAAATCATGAGAAATATATTATATTGACAAGATATTTAAAGCAAAAACATAAGGAAGACAGCAACTGGTGTCAAAATTTAATTTAACTATTTATTTTACAATTCTCCGTCTATTTGATCTAGCCTCCAAATGGCTCAGTAATCCTGACCTGGTATCCACACCCTTGGACAATTATTTCACTCCCACATTGTGTAAGGCATGGTCTCTATGACCAATAGAAATATGCCAGAAGTGATAGTATGTAACTTTTGTGGGTAAGTCATTAAAGATATGGCAGCTTTTTCCTCTCTGTTGGATCAGAAGTTCTGGGGAAAGCTAGATATCATGTAATAAGAAATCCACATTGTGAGGGACTGAGGTTTCTGAAGAACAGCCAATGAGGGAGGAGGGTGTCCTACTAACAGCCATGTAAGTTAGAAAGGGGACCCTCCTGCCTTCAGAAGACTGCAGCCAACATTTGGACCAAAACCTCATGAGAAACTAATTATCACCTAGGCTGCTTCCAAATGTCTGGCATACAGTAGCTGTACGATAATCAATGTTCGTTGTTTTAAGCCACAAAATGTTTTGGTACAGTGTGTAGCATAGCAATAGGAAACTAATATACTATTCTTTCTAAAGAACATAAGAAATACATTTCACAGATTCGTGATGGTTTTTATATCTTGGAGTAACTTATCAAAGAATCGATTGGTATGTTTTTAAGATTCACTTATTGTTGAAGTTATGTTTCAATATGTCCTTTGTTTCTCTCTGAGTCTTCCTGTTAACTCCTGATTTTGTTATGGTATATATTTAGGGGAAGATAAGGGATCCATGAAGTCATGCTCACTGATGAAAATTCACCTTTGATGAGGGACTGATGAAGTTGTCCAGGAAGGATGTATTAGGACTTTCAATAGGATGTCTGCAGTTACAATGATGAAAAGATAAAGAAAAGGAAAGTGCTGCTTAGATTCAAGTGTCAGAGTCTTAAATGTCTTATTAAGGAAATTGAAGAATAGGGGATATGGGATGTAGGGAAGAAATGAGCAATAAGCAAAAAATGTAAAGCGGTATTATGAACTATACGATTCTGTCCCCCCAAAATTCACATGTGGAAACCCTAACCCCCTTTAGGATAGTATCAGGAGGCAAGGCTGCTGGGAGGTAATTAGGTCATGAGGGTGGAGCTCTCATGATCACCCTGGGGATGGAATTGGTGCCCTTATAGGCAGAGGCACAAGAGAGCTTGCTTCCTCTCTGTTCTTCAAGGGAGGGCACAGCAGGAAGACGGCCATTTGCAAACCAGGAGGAAGGCCCTCAGCAAACCCACCTGTGCTGGCTGGCACCTTGATCTTGGACTTCCCAGGCCCCAGAAGGGTGAGAAATAAATTTCTGTTGTTTAAGCCACCCAGTTTGCAACATATTTGTTATAGCAGTGTGAACTAAGATTGGCAGCATTCGGAAAGAGTGTCTGCTAGCACAGGGTCTGTAAGATGATCTGTGGAGAAAATTTTAAAAAATCACAATGAATATTTGCACAGAATAAAAAGAAACAAATAGATATAAAAAACCTATTTACCTTACTTTAACCCATTTTATTAGTCAGTTTAGGGCTGCCATAATGAAATACCACAGATTGGGCAGCTTAAAGAACAAATTTATTTTCTCACAGCTCTGGTAGGTCATAGTCCAATGTCAAGGTGTTGGCAGATTGGGTTTCTCGCGAGGCCTTTCTTCTTGGCTTGCAGATGACCATCTTCTTGCTGGGTCCACACATAGCCTTGTCTTGGTGCTTGAACCTCCATGGTGTCTTTCTCCGCCCCCCTCTCTCTCTCTCTCTCTCTTCTTATAAGGACACCAGTCAGATTGGATTAGTGTTTACCCACAAGACCTCATTAAACCTTAGTCACCTCTTTAAAGGTTCTATCTCCAAATAAAGTCACTTTCTGAGGTACTGAAAATTAGGCCTTTAATATATAGATTTTAGGGGGATACAATTTAGCCCATAACACCCACTTTCTTGAAATGATGTTACTGTAATCTTTACTCAGATTAAAGGGCATCCCTGATATCTAAGAATTCATCATATTAGTTCCCAAAACGGGGTTGCTAGGGAAACAGGAGTAATCCTCACACTAAAATATTCTCTAATAAATTGATCACCTAAAAATGAATGTCTACTCTCCCAGCCTGCACTGCTTACCAGGAGAAGGTATCCCTGCCCATCATGATCAACTGTCTGGTCCCTATTCCAGGGACGGCACAGTCCAGAAAACAGAATTCACTGTGCTCATTTCAAACAGGCAGAATTTAATGCAGAGAATTATTTCCAACACTGTTGAAAAGATTATAAAGACAAAGGCATAAAGAAGGGTTTCTGGAGAAGCAAAAAGAAAGAAAAGGTAATATTGAGAAACTCCTGCCACTCCTATTCTGGAACCCATAATCCTGCAACTGCTGCTGTATTGGGAAACATTGTCACTTTTGGTTTTGGGTCCACCCAAAAAAAGTACAGCAATGACCAGGGCTGGAAGTGTGGACGAGTGTTCTGCCTCTGGTCATGATGCAGGAATCCGTAACTATCTTACCCGTGCTGCCACAAGACAACCTTCAGCAACTCATACTTGCAGACACATTCCACAGAAGTTTCCCTTTTCTACCGCCTTGTGATTTCCTACTGCTATTTCCTGCTGGCAGTGCCCAGAGGAAGTCCCCTAGCATGGGAGCCTGGGAAATATAGTTTGAGACTCCTAGCCCACCAGTTTGAAGTTAAGCAACAACAGATAAATAACTAGCAAGGTAGCGGCACAGTCTATAGCCAGTTGCACTGTACAGTTAAACAAAACAAGTACAGAGAAATCACTGCAAACAAATTGAAAATGTTACAAATGATGCAATGATCGATTTAAATATCAAAAGATTAAGAAGTCACTAAAAATTGAATTAGTTTTCAGATATTTTTGCAAAATGATCTTCTTTATAATTTTTTATAAAAGTCAAATATGCAGTTCGGGATGTGATATGAATGTCATATTTTTCTAAAATTAACACATTGTAATAATAACTTAGGTTTTGTTAAACAGATAATGCTCTTTACTGATTTTCATTATTTTTCATCTTATTTTATAAGATAAATGCAAATCAAAATATTAAAATAATTTACTGTGAAACTGAAATTTTTTTCTAAATCGATTTACTTAAAGTGTACTTATTCTGCAACCAACTTTATTCAGGGAATGGAAAACTTTGTAATTCCTATCAACATACTACTACAAAATCATTTTTCTACAAAACATATGTTGGGGAACATTGGTGTAAGAATAAAAGTTGGAATTACAAAAATGACTTCTTTTTTATAAGCTGGAAAAATTTACTTTGCTTTATGATCGATGTGAGTTTTCAGGATACTGATTCAGAACCATGTGATTAGGTACAGTAGTTTTGGAAGGCTACAATATAAACTATACGACTTGTGTGTTCCTTTTCTAGCTAATGATTCTCATATATACACTATGGGTTTTGGTTCAATATTCGTATATTTGTTGCTTATGAGTTCCTACAGCTTTGAACTCCCACGATTTAAAGTTAGCCTAGAGTATATTTTGAAGCAATAAAATAACGTTTTATTGAGGGTCTGTCCTTATCTTGTGTATTTCACTAAATCCACATGATTTCTTTTACTTTTTTTCTATATTGCTAAGGGAGGTAGGCAGATGGTTAAGTAAATGCTTCAAGCATGTTAAAATTAAACCTGACATTTCTGATTACCTTGGCAGATACTGCCATTGATTTACCACAATGTAATTTTGTGAGGAATGATTTTAATTTTTTTTTACTTTTATGTAAAACTTAGTGTTAAGAATAAAAGTTATTATATGAGAAAATATATTTATATTATGACATATCTGGTACCTATATATATGCTTCTTAAAGGCCATACTGTTTAAAATTATGAAACTATTTGATGAGTTATAATTCAGGGTCTTAAGGCAAATTAATAATTTCATAAACTTACTAATGTTATCACTTTTATAAAATTATTAGTGAAAATTCATGTGGAGCCAAATTTCTGAGCTGCGACCTTTCTAATGCTCAAATATAAGAATGGTCTCTTAGGGGTTTCATTTCTGAAACTATGACTAAGCCGTGGTTGGTTGTGCCAAGTGACTCATTAATCATAGAAAGAGTATGTAGGATGCATGTGGTGATCCATCTGGGCAAGTGACCTAGAGAAGAAAGAAATTTGCTCACCTCTACAGTGTCTACTTGAGAAGTAGTTTTTTTTGTTTTTTTTTTTGTCATTTTTGTTGTTTTTTTTCTTGTTTGTTTGTTTTGTTTTGTTTTCCTGCCTTCACAAACTCACTGTTTCCTGGGAGGAACACATGGACAACCTTATTTTTATACTAACTGGAAGAGTACCATAGCCATTCTGAAACTTTGCTGAGGCAGAGAAATAATTAAGCATTGGACCATAATTTGAAATATGCCTTATTTATAAGAAGATAAACTGGTTCATCCTGTGATGACGAATAGAACTGCAGTTAACTGGACCAAACTTTTACAAGGAAAATACCTGTGCTTGCTAACTGACTAGTGAGTGCCTTTCTAATCCCCTAAATATTGGAATTTTGAGATAAGATGGTAGCATTAACACATTTTGAAACCTAACAATCTACTTCAAACATATTCAGAAGAGGTAAAAATTAAAAAAAAAATTAAGATACATGTGTATGTGTAAAAAGAAGATAAGCACTTCCATAAACATATTAAAAGGAATTCCAGACTCTAAGTTGGCACTGAAGTCACTAGGTGCTCTAAAGACTAGTATAAGATATAGGCTTCAAGGGCTAGTGTTTCTGTGCCTAAGTGAATCCTGGGATCAAATATATATAATCAGTGACAGAAAAAAGACTATAAGCTCCATCTTTGAGGAAGAGAGTGCAGATATGATGATTCTTAATCATAAACAGGAAAAAAAAAGTCTCCCCCCACTCACCTAGGATTCTGCAGAAAACTTACAGTTGCTTACATCCAGAAAAAAAACAAAATGTACACATTAGAGATTAGAAACGGAGCCAGTCTCTGGCCTGAACCTGTTAATACAAGACTTATTTTAGAGACATGAATTCTAAAGACCTTGGCATGAAGTAACTGATAAAAACAGTTGAGAAGAGAATAGAAATCTCTTCATACAAGTTTGCATCTCAAATAGAAATTACAAAATGCATAAAGAAATACTATGCATGAAATAAAAATCCAAGATTACAAAACAGGAAACAACACATATAAAGAAATAGAATGTAGAAACAGAAATTAATGGAAATTAAATTATTGTTAGAATTTCCAAATTATAGGTTGAAATAACATCTATTAAAGGTTTTGAGTTAACAAGGAGTTAAGTTTTAAAAAGAAGAATTATCTAGGAATAATGAAAATGTAGTAACTGGAATGATGGAATAAATCATAATATTAACAAACTGAAAAGAGAATACCAACAAGAAATAGAAATTACAATACTATCTGTATGCAAAGTGGAGATATAAGATAAGGAAAATACAGGAAAGTAGGGAAGAAGTTATAGACAGGGAAGATAATCCAAGTATCTCTAATCAATGATTGCAATGATTTTCCAAAGGAAATTATGGAGAGAATGAAGGAGGAAAAATAGTTTACAAAATGACTGAAAAATTTCTGGAACTAAATAAAGAACATGATTCTCAAAACTAAAAAAAAATATTCAGTGTTCAGTATGATTAAAAAATAACTTGAGACTAACAGCAGAATGATAGAATTGCAGTTATTGAATCTCATGATACTCCCCTACAAAACAGAGCAAGTAGAGCTCACAGACAACCTCTGCAACACAACTAAATGACACATTATAATGAACACCAAAATAGAAGTGGGTAGTATCAGACCACATTTATGAATATTAGCAAGATCTTG
The DNA here is from genome assembly GCA_028533085.1 of Varecia variegata. Lineage (NCBI taxonomy): Eukaryota > Metazoa > Chordata > Mammalia > Primates > Lemuridae > Varecia > Varecia variegata. The sequence continues at coordinate 5,799,884 of CM052454.1, forward strand.
ATAGTGTGAGCAATTAAGTAGAAAGAAATGGAGAGAGATCAAAAGTACTTCTGATGTCACTGAAAACTAGAGACCCTGTTCTGAGCTGAAATGTATGGCCTCAAAAAGATAATGCTGAAGCCCTAACCTAGTACCTCAAAATGTGACCTTATTTGGAAATCAAAGGTAATTTGATTACTTTTACAGAGGTAATCATATTAAAACACGGTCACTAGGGTAAACCGTAATCCAATGTGAAATTGCTGTTCTTATAAAAACGAAAAGTTTGGACACAGAGATAGACCCCACAGACAGGGACAATGCCATGTGAATATAAAGATTGAGATGATGTATTTACAAGCCAAGGAAATCTCAATATGGCCAGAAAACCACCTGAAGGTAAGAGAAAGTCATGGAACAGATTCTGCCTCATAACCCTCAGAAGGAACCAACCCTGGCCATACCTTAATCTCAGACATCTAGTTTCCAGAACCATGAAACAATACTAAATTTGTGTTAAGGCACTCAGTTTTTGGCACTTTGTTACGGCAGCAAATTAGCAAAAAAAGATAACAAATTGCTAATGAGTACTTAGGCCAACACTGAGGACTTCCCTCCTTGGCGTGGAATGCTCAAAGAGTCAATCTGAGAACAGCTTCTGAGTAAAAGAGGGGGCTTTGCAGACTCCGATTTGCAGGCAAATGCAGAGACCACTAAAATGTCACCCGAATCAAGTGATCTCTGTCTCCGTGGAAAATCTTCACCCTAAGAGAAAAACCAGCCATGTGGCTCATTCTCTTAATGTTTCCAGTTTTATATTTCCATCCTTGTAATTCTGCCAAAAGTTCTAGTGGCTTATATCCGTCCTGTAACAGCAGCCATGCCCGATTAAGTGAGGATTCACAGCCTCTTGACTTGCATCAAGAATTGGCAAGTGCCCCCAGAGAAAAAACATATGCAGAATTTCAAATCAACTCTTTTGATCCTTCTGCTTCAGTAATACTGGCCTTTCTAGTTCTCTCTGCTTGAACAGCTTTCTGAGCCCTATAAATGGGTGGGTTTTCAAAAAATTATTAACCTTTTGAATTATTGATGATAGAGGTGTTTATTTACTTTGAATTATTCTATCCTACACAAAAGTAGACATTAGTGTTACCTTAAGTTGAAACCAATAAGATAGATTCCAATGTGATGTCTAGACATTGCTCCTCTCAATCTCTCTCTTTCTCATACATATAAATATATATAATTTATAACATATATATTTTATATATACATATATATTGCTTTTCAGATCTGGTAGGAAGCATTAAATGTGAAGTATGACTTGCACATATTTATATAGATCTCTGTGAAAATTAATACAATGACGTTTCTAGAACATAAATACTGTTTTCGGTACTGTATCCTAAAAGGGTTTCAAGTCAGTTACACAATTTATACATGTATTGTTTCCTCCTTTCCTCCTGTACTTAGTTTATAGTCCTCTATCTCCCTCAAGAATCATGACTGTACACTACAAATCTCCTTAAAATAGATAAGGTTAAAATGGTTCTTAGAATTTGTTCATTTAGATTTATCTTAGGGAGAAGAGAGATGGGAATCTGCAGGTTCTTACTAACATGAGGTAACCCTGCTGATCTACATGTAGTTGAGGTGGTCCTAGATTCCATGGTTATATTTCATATTGGTAGTTTATATCTATGTTGAAAGCTTAATTAACATACTTTATGAGAAGAAGAAAATGGATTTTACTTTAAAATATCTTGAGAACTGAATATGTTCCAGAAATTATTTGGGCTAGTTTACAATATCCAAAAGATCTGCAGCAATCCAATTTGCCCATGCCTTTCTATACTAAATATGTGAAATTCTCAAGAACTCATAAAATGTAAAACCAACTATTGACAGCTCTTACTTCGTTTCCAGACTTGGAAAATATATGATGTTTTTCTCTCAATTTCTCTAAAGTTTAGATTCAAGAGGTGAATCTATGTTCATTATGAAATAAATTACCATAAGTGAAAAGAGAAGGAGGTGCTCCTCTGCTCCCCAACCTCGTCCTCCACGATACTACGCAATTATACATGCTTTTCTCCTAAAATTTATTTGAATGGACCACAGTTTATTTAGTTCAAGGCAAAGACTGTCTAGCAATACAAAAGAAAGCATACACTGTTCATTTCCTAATTCAATCTATTGTTATATATTTTTTCTTTTTATCTGTTAATAAGAAAGTCATTGCAGTACAACATTTACTACTTACAAACAGTCATATTAGCAATTCAGTTAAATGTTTTATAAATTGTCTGGGTTCATAAATAGGATTGTTTTCCACATGTTATACAATAGGTTTAGTACATAATACTCATGAACAACGAAATGAGTTTGGTGACTAATTCCCTTTTCTGCTAACAGTCTGGAAAATTTCCCATAAATTTTATTTGTGTTCTTCTGTTTGTGGCAACCATCTGCTTAGCCTTCATACCATTTTGTGCTCCAGCCAGGATAAAATTAAAATTGATAGAAGTACCTACTATAAAAAAAGCAACACCGATAATTGGAGAGAAGAATGTAGTGTGCAACATTGTGTTGTGTCCAGCACTTTCATTCTAACAGTGTCTCAACTGAAACATAATCTAACAGTTGCTGAGAAGAATTAGTTTATAAAGAGAGTGTTTAAATATAATAAAATGATGTTGAAAAACATCGAAATATTTTATTAAGTGAAAAGGTTAGCAATTAAAAGCTTTATAATAAAAATATTCCTTTTGATTTGAGAAAAACAGTTAACTCACATTTTTCCTCACTTGTACAGACATAAGATTCTAAAGAAATATTATTATTTAATAACAAACCTTGAACTACACAGGTCTTTTATATCAAAGGTTTTAATGATCTCAGTAGATTGTAGCTCTAGTTCATGGTCACAGGGAAAACTGTGAGTTTATCTTTTTTTTTTTATAGTAAAAGGGAGGAAAATAGCAAGAAAATGGTGACCTGTGAAGAATTTATAACACGTTATATCAAATTATTTGAAAATAGAAGAAAAAATTCTGACATCCACTAGAAGATAAAATTAAAATTATATCAATCTCTAAAATGAAATTTATTTCTGTCCTGTCTCATCACCTGGATTTAAGTATAGTTAATGAAAGTCAAAACCAAACAAAATTAGCTCTTCCTCTGGCATCATTCTTTAAGGACAGTTGCCTGATAATACTCACTTGAGACTAGTCATTTCAGTATAGCTGTCACCTATTTTCAAACATATTAAGTAATTCTCTCAACTCCCATCAAATAGGACATGATCATTCATATTTTATTTGACATCGTTGCTATAAAACTACGTAAGAATCATCTCTCATAATAATTGATAGAGAAGGATTTGAAATGACTATTAAAACCACAGATTTTAAATACAACACAAGGCAACCTTTAGTTTGTGGTATATACAGTGAAAATGATAACTTATTATTTATGGTCAAAAACAAAAGCAAAAAACTAACTGCATCATATTGCTTAACTGAAGTTTTAGTTTTTGTAAGAATACATATATGAATTTTATACAGTTCAGGCATTTGAGCTTTTATTTTTTTAAAAACTACAGTAATTTCTCACTTAATGTTGCCTATAGGTTCTTGCAAACTGCGACTTTAAGAGAAATGATGCATAACAAGCAATTTTACCACAGGCTAATTGAAATAGAAAAGAGTTAACTTCCTACAGCATATTTATTATCATGTAAACATCACCAAACTTCTAAATAAAGAGCCAAAACACTTCTAATATTATACATTGACATAAATGTGAGACAGAAACACATTTCAGAAAGATTAATAAGATAATTATTTTTGCAGAGAAAATGCTTCCACAATCAGCAGGATGTAGAAAATGCTTTCCAAGAGTTCGTCGAATCCTGAAGTATGGATTTTTATGCTACAGGAATAAACAAACTTATTTGTCGTTGGCAAAAATGTGTTGATTGTAATGGTTCCTATTTTGATTAATAAAGATGTGTTTGAGCCTAGTTATAACAATTTAAAATTCACGGTCCAAAACCGCAATTACTTTTGCACCAACCTAATAGTTTGCCACATCCCTTTAGAGATGATTTTCAATGATTAGACATCCATATGGAACCAGCCCTTCTACTAAACCATTTTCCCCAATAATAATCTTGCCAGGTTAAACTTCTTACTCTTCCTATCGGTTTGCTTCTGAGATTTTAAGTTTCCATATATAGTCTAATTTGTGGGAAAAAAATTGAAGTTCCATATTTTGTCTTATAATTCAATGTAGTAGTCATAGTTTGGGAGGAGAAAGACAAAAATCTCTCCAATTTCCATATACCATCAAAAATGCGATCAAACTGCTTCATTGTTATAACATTTATATATATATTATATAACATACATCATTGGCAAATATATGTACAATGTTTAAAAATGTATACAGGAATATCAGTACATGCAAAATACATATACAAATATATATCTTATATACATATTTACATAAAACAGAAGGTATGCATCAGGAAAATTCCCACTGTATTTGGGTGTGTTTTATTTCGACTATAAATTCTTTTATTCTCAGCTAACTAGGACAGACCTTATGTATGCCTTGAAGGTTCCTTATGCTCCTTTTATTTATTATCTGCACTGAATGAAGACATAAAGTGCCTGCCCCATGACTCCTTTCCGTGACCCCCAACTTGATTCCAGTTTATAGGGAGATGACAATTCCCAAGTGGGAAGTACACTTGGGTCTCATCTTTCAAACCACATGGAAATGTAAAAAAGAGAAAGAATGAGATTCAAAGGTCACATGAAGAGAATGAATATCCCCATCCAGCCCCTATTATAACAACTTTTCTCTTCCCCTCAAGGGTCTGTTCCAGATTGTGGTAGGCCAAATGTCATTTTTTTATGGCTCCATATAGTTCTTTACTAATATTAATGATTCTTATTTTGAATGATGGAGTGCAACAAATAATGTGAGCTCTTAATTCACTCTAATTGAAGTGTGTGATCAAATAATTATTCTTCACAGCACCATTCAAAAGTATGTCCTAACCTAGAAAATAGCTACTTATCATAAATAAAATAGGAACATTTTTGTTTAGATCTTGAAAAAAACTGAGATTTCTATAAAATAAAGAATGTAAGCCAGGCATGGTGGCTCACACCTATAATCCTAGCACGTTGGGAGGCTATGGATGGAGGATAACTTGAGACCAGCCTGAGCAACACAGTGAGATCCCATCTCTACAAAAAAAAGGAAAAATTAACTGGGTGTGGTGGTTCATGCCTATAGTCCCAGCCATTAATACTTGGAAGACTGAGGCAGGAGGATTGCTTGAGCCCAGGAGTTTGAGGTTGCAATGAGCTATGATGACACCACTGCACTCTAGCCTGCACAATAGAGCAAGACCCTGTCTCAAAAAAGGAAGAAAGAAAGAAATTATATCTAAGCACTCAAAAAGTCTGTGTGATTTGTGATGCCTAATATTACATACTAGAAATTCTGTGTCAATTGCTTAAAAAGCACACACATTAGTAATATAATTACAGAGATTGATGAACAATAGTGTTGAAATTCAAAGCATAATTGGAAATTCATGAAATTTGGGACAATGTGTCTCTTTTTTTTTTCTGAGACAGAATCTTACTCTGTCACCCTGGTTAGAGTGCAGTGGCGTCATCATAGCTCACTGCAGCCTCAAACTCCTTAGCTCAAGTGATCTTCCTGCCTTAGCCTCCTGAGTAGCTGGGACTACAAGTGCACGCCATCACAGCTGGCTAATTTTTTCTATTTTTAGTAGACACAGGGGTCTAGCTCTTGCTCAGGCTGGTCTAGAACTCCTGACCTCAGATGATCCTCCTGCCTCAGCCTCCCAGAATGCTAGGATTACAGGGGTGAGCCACTGCACTCAGCCAGTGAATGTCTTTCTTAAACTAATCTGAATACACATACTCCTTTCAATGTATTAATATAATGTGATTAGGCTGGGAGAACAAAGAAAAATAGAGAAAAGGAGTGAATTAGAAAAGTCTCTTCAATGAGCTCAGTTTCATCATCTGTCACATGGAGATACTGAACTAAATATTTTCCATCATTTCTTTCAGAACTGAAATTCTTTGAGTGTTTTTATTTTTTAAATTTGTTTCTGAGTGGCTATTGTGTGTTATGGAATACAATCTCTTCATGCAGCACAGTCTATGAATAAAAGGCTGGGTTGTTGCTAAGCAGAAGTAAAGGCTCTATAAAGTGTCTCAATAAAGAGAGATATTTGATTCACCTAATAAATTCTGATACATACCTAAAAAGGTCACAATTAAATCTTTGATCTTTTCTCTTAATGTTAACTTTTATAAATTCAGATCTAGCCAGAAAATGTCACATTTTCCCTGCAATTCATATATTAACCAGAACTACTAGAACGTCTATGAGAAATAATACGAATTCTTAGAAATTCTTTCCAAGTAGTACAATTTTAGTGAATAAATAGATCAAATCTATTTCCTTCTCTTGCTGACAAGAGTTGTTACCAGAATTTTCAGTGAATGAAAATTATGGCCGTACTATCTGGAATAGGTACAATTTCTAGGAAACTCCAAAAATTCTGGGCAGCATGTATGAATTTAAGGAGAATTTCTTTTTCTTAATGATAAGCAATTCTTGTCTTGCTTCAATCGATAAAATCACCATGTCCAAATGATTAAAGAAACTTTGATGCTTTCTTGAGTACCTCTATTATGTTGAAAATTTCTTCTCTACTACTATTCAGTCATACCCAAAATGGAGAAGATTTCTACAACCTCTGTGAATCATAAATATGTTATGAATTCAAGATATCATTATTATTTAAGTATAGAATGATTCCAAGACATACATATACTTAGTAATCATTTATTCATCTTTGAATTAGACTAAATTATTTTTTGATTCAGCATTTTTTTCTGATTTAAATTGTATCCCTAGTTAAATATGTATCTAAGTATTATATGTTAGAACATTTGTAGGTCATACACTTTAAACTTTTCTTTCTTTTATTGCATTGACTATCAAAAGCGAATAAGAAAAAGAAGGTTTTATTTGTTTGTATATGTGAGTCTATATGTGAGTACATGAATAAAAGTACGTAAGTAATAGAATGAAAGATTCGAGATCATATTACCATGACATGGCTATGGTAGCTTTCTCCATGATATGGCCCTAATAAAATACTTTTATTGTCTTTTTTCAAACAGAGACATTTACTACTTTATGTAGCCTCTGTGTAAGCATAATCAAGGTTTACATTTTAAAGTATTTAGTACTGACTTATTTAGTTTAATAATAAGGTTTTATTTTTTTTTTTCACCAATGAATTCCTCCCTTTCTCTCCTAACTGTTGGAACAATGTGTTGGATATAAGAGTGTTGGATGTCATGAGAGTCATTTTCAAGTCACCATAATCGATAATAGGTTCCTGATCACTTGGACAAAAGATCTCAGATTAAGGCTTTGGGTGCTTCGTTGAGCAACATGGAGTCCAGGGGAATTCAGAACGTGTGGAAGTTGAGAGATCTGAGTGTATGGTGAAAAGTGGATATCATTGTTTATCAGGGAGGGGTATAAAATTCTGGAGACTTAGAATGTGATATTGCAAAATGAGTTATGCCTTTTGATTTACAAAAGCGAAGTAAACATGAAGCCAAATGCTATGAATAGCCATGTTTAAGTGCAGATCATTAAAATGATCATAGTGAACCTAGAAATTATTTAAGAATAAAAAGTAAAATAAAATAATTGGCCTAATCAATACACCACATGAACCATCACTGAAGTAATAAATTGAATAAAAGTTGACCTTGGACTGAGTCCATGTTAATATGAAGACATAGCTAAAATATCTTATTATCTTTTGGGCTATTTCTATGGGTTCAAACCTAGATTTTATGTTCTATTTTCAACAGTTGCGATGACATGACTGTGCTAATTAAGGAAGTGATACATTTCTAAATGAATTTGGCATCCCACTAATTAAATTAGGAAAAGGTTGGCTTTTAATATCAGGCTATATATCTATATCCAAAAGCTAACCATCACTTCTGCTTTTGGCCATGATGAGCTAATAGGTATCAGATTAACCTTGTCATTTTAAAAAGGTAGAGAACTGGATAAGACAGATAAAACAGTAATTTTCAAATTTGGGACAACAGACATCATTCTTTGAGAAAATGGAAAGAAATGAGCCTTAGCTTGTTGCCTAGAAGAGTGTTCCTGGTCAGTGACGCAGGGAGGGGGAACCCAAACAGATCACAGCAGTCTCCCTTAGGGAGGAAACAGAGTTCAAAATTGGAGAGGCCAACACAGGTAAAAGTTGCAAGGCACAGCACTGGAGGGGAAAGAGAGAGAGAGAGAGAGATCCAAGAAGCTCAGAGTGTTTTCCTCAAGTCTTCAGTTGAGTGCTGATCAGTATGTTCATGTGGAAAAATTGCCAAGTATAAATGTTATAAACAAAGACCTAACTTTCCAAATTAAGAAATTAGAAAACAAAGAAAAGCAAATTAAAATCAAAGTAAGCAGAAGAATTTTAATGGTAAAAATATCAGCAGAAATTGTTCAAAGAGATAATGAAAAACAATAGAAAAATGTAAGCAAAGCTAGTTTTTGAAATGCTCATAATGATACCTCTGTAGCCACAATGATCAAGAAAAAAAGAGAGAAGACAAAAATTACCAATAACAGGAATGAGTGAGCGGACATCATTAAATACTCTACAGTATATAGATATTAAAACTTTAATTAGAAAATATCATGAACATGTGTATGGCAAACAAATTCAATACCATAGATGGAATGAATATATTAATTACCAAAGTACATGTGAGGAGCAATGTACCATGTGAGTAGTCTTATATCTACTAAAGAAATTCAATTTGTAGTTAAAAATACTTCCCTACAGAAAACTCTAACTCTTGATGGCTTCAGAATGAACTTTTCAAAAATATGTTGAAGAAATATTATTAATTCTGTACAAAATTTCATGATGTGCAGCCAATATTTAAAACCAGAAAAAGATATTCCAGGAAAACTTCATATTATTATTTTGTACATGGAATGGTCGAATGGTCCTTTTCATGGAAATGGAAAGGACCTAAGATAGCAAAAATAATTTTGAAAAAGAACCAAACTTATTCTATTTGATGTCAACATATATTACAAAGCTACTCTGAGAAGACTGTATGATATTGTTATTAAAAAGACATATAGATCAATATGACAGAATACAGAATATAGAAAAATGCTTATACCCATATGGCCAACTGACTCACAACAAAGATGTCAGGCAATTCATTGGGAAAAAATAATCTTATCAACAAAAATGCTTGAGCAATTGATGGCCATATGCATAAATGAATAGATGAGTATGTAAACACATAAACACATACACGCATGCATTAAAAAGACCCTTTACTGACATTATACACAAAAATTAATTCCAAATGGATTAAGAGCTAAAATTTGCCACTTCTTGAGGGGAAAATATAATCAAAGAATTTAAAAATCACACAGAAAAGCATGAAAAAGAGAACAAAATCACTAAATTTAACTATGCACGATTTAAAAATGTTTATTCCTCAAGATATTCTTTTAAGGAAATAAAAAGACAAACCACTGACTGGGAGAAATATTATCACAAGTCCCAATAAAGGACTTGTGATGTATATATAAACTATTCTTACAATCTAAAACACCATAAGATTTCAATAGACACTTTTTCAAAGGTGGCATACTGATAGCCATAAGTGAAAGCAGCCCAACATGACTAGTCATTAGGGAAATGCTAAATAAATGCCATTTCATTCCCAGTAGAATGGCTAAAACCACAGACTGACTATTCAAAGTGTTGGCAAGCATGTGGAGCACTTGCTACTTTCATCTCTCCTGGAGGGCATGTAAAATTATATAATCACTTTGGAATACTGTTTGGTAGTTTCTTAAAAAGTTATACCCAACAGTGACCAGCCACTCCAATCCTAGGTATTTCCCCAAAAGAAATGAGAGCATATGTACATGCAAATATTTTTGCATGAATGTTTACAGAAGCATAATTTTTAATAGTAAAAAAAAACAAAAACAAAACCCAAAACCAAAAAACTGGAAATAATCCAGTTGTCCATCAATAAATGAATAGGTAAATTGTGGCATATTCATATAATGCAATACTATTCAGAAATAAACTTAAAATATGCAACAACATAAATAAATATCAAAATAATTATTTTGAGTAACAAAAGCCAAACATAAAAAAGTATATATTGTATGATTCTATTTGTATATAATTTTAGAAAATACAAACTAACTTACAGTGAAAGTAGAGCAGTAATTGCCTGAGTAGAGTGTGGTAATCAAAGGATGTATTATAAAGGCCAGGGATGGAAGTGTTTATTATCATGATTGTGGTGATATATAAATATAAATACATATATACATATATATGTAAAGTTATCAAATTGTACCCTTTAAATATTTGCAGTTTATCATACTGCAATTATACCTCAATTAAGCTGTACATATATGAGGGTGATAAACCCTCACACAGTAATTGATAAATAGTTTCAAATCACTCCTTGTCTTAACTACATATTAGCCCAAAGAGCATAATTAAGCAAATGAAAGTGAAAAATGAATCTGATAGCAGGTAGAACCCCCAGAGATGTTTTGTATGCTCCTGGCTGTACATTCTTAGAAAATATTATTACAAGCCCTATTTTATAATGGAGAGAACTGAGGCCAAAAGGGCCAAATGACTAGTTGAAGTCACTCAACCAAGTCTACGTAAGCAGAGACAGAGGGTAAGTCTCTAACTCATGCTGATCCGTGGCCTCGAGGTACACTTTCCATTAAGCCATGTAACCAGTGACATTGAAATATTATATTATCTAAATTCACATATCACAAGAGAAAGTCTAAAACAGAATGCTACTTTTAAAGAAATTAGTGAGCAATATTACCAGAAAAAAAAGAAAAATCTAGGAATCTGACATATGCAAAGATACTACAGTTTGGTTCTTTAAATTACTGATGACGAAATAAAATCATTTGTTGGATTCAATAATGGGTTTTGATTTAATAAATCGAGGGTCATTTGGTTAGGAAATATTTGAACAAAATCAGGAAGAGGCACAACAAGGGAGAGTATTTTAAAGTATATTAGAATAAAGTATTCCAGGCAGAAGCAGCCACAGTATGAAAGAACTTAGACCCTGAGGTGGAAGCCTGCTTGGAACATTCTGGATTAGAGAAGCTTGTGTGACCATAATGAAGAGAGTGCTAGGAGTTGGGGTGTAAAGTCTTAGAGAAGCTAGGGTCTAGGTCATACCAAGCCTGGTAAAATATTTACATTTTTATAGAAAAATAGATGCAATTTGCCTTGAAGGAATCACTAGTCTGAATGTGACTAGAAAAACGATTTAACTAAAAGATGTATTAATGAAGCATGAGCTATCTTTCCTAAGATGTGACTCCTTGAGATGGTTATCTGCTGGTGTCTTAACTACCTCATAGTTCCAGGATATTAGGGACCAGATTGATGGTAGAAAATATCCCCAACAACAGCAACAAAAAAATATGCCTTTCATTTTCTGACTTTAGTAATAAGACTGTGTTATATAATAGTACGTGATACTTGAAATTCCAAGGGGCGTATATTAATTACTGGGAAGAACAATTTAAACTCTTGATTACGAATGACAACACATGCAGTTTAGAGAGATCTACACTTCTATTCAAAAGGCTACAGCCTTTAGGCCAAATTTACTTAGTGTCTTCATTATTAACAGTTACAGAGTTTCCAACAAAAAGAACATCAGATGGTTTCCTAAAAAGGATACAAATGAAAATAACTTGACGGTGATATAAATAGAGGTACAGGCATATAAAAAAGGAATTCATGAATCTCCCTAAACTTGAATTATGTTCGTTACGATTGTGAAATTAACGGAAAACTCTATGAATTATTTTTTTAGTGGCATTCACAGTTACTTGCAAATATGCTCATGTATTTTTGGAGTGACTAACGATCCCAGTTTGCTCTTGACTGTCCCAATTTTAACACTGACAGTCTAGCATTTTGGAAAACCCTTCAGTCCTGGGCAAAACAAGTTGGCTAGCTACTCTATTTCTAGTAATCCTGAAAGTGAGCACATTACAAATGGTTATGAATCACCTTTTTCATTTTTTTTCAGAAGCATTTTATATTATAAGATAATATAAAATATATCAATAGTTTATAATAGTATACCAATCACCCAATTAAAATACTTGAAACCACTGCCCTCTTTAAACTCTCCTGTATATTTCCTGCTCCTTTCCCATCCCCCAGCTTCAAGTAGAAGTTATCCCTTTGATAAAATTTGTAATCACTACTTTCCTGTTTCCTTTTTCTTTTAAATATTTTTATCACAAATTTAAATATATTCAGACACTACACTGTTTTAACTCTGTCATTGTTTTGGAACTTCATATAAATGATAACATACTGTATGTATTTTTCTGGCACATGTTTTTTATGGTTCAACATTATATAAAGGAATTTCATTTTACAATGTGGTCACTGACAGAGCATGTTTATACATTTTAAGCATTGTGCAAAAATAATAAGAAAATAAAGAGTACTTATCTAGTGCTCATTATGTTCCAGAAACTGTTCTATGCTCTTTGCATATCCAAATTCTTTTATTTCTACAAGAATCAAAAGTGGTAGAAACTCTATCACTATTTTATTTATTTTATTATTATTACCTTTTTTCCAAAATACTAAGGGGGTACCAAATGTTTTTTGTTACATGGTAACATTTTATAATGCTTAAGTTGGGGCTTTTAGTGTGCCCATCACCCAAATAATGTTCTTTGTACCCAATAGGTAGGTTTTTACCCCCCCCCTCCTCCTCCTCTCCTTCTTGATTTCTCATGACTTTTACATCTCTTTGTGCCCATGTGTACCCACTGATTAGTTCCAAATTATTACAGAGTACATGTGGTGTTTGTTTTTTCATTCCTGAGATACTTCACTTAGGGTAATGGTCTCCAATTCCATCCAAGTTGCTGCAAAAACATTATTTCATTCCTTTTTATGGCCAAGTAGTACTACATGGTGTGTGTGTGTGTGTGTGTGTGTGTGTACAGGCACACACACCACATTTTCTTTATCCTCTCAGAAATTGATGGGCACTTAGGTTGACTCCACATCTTTTCAATTGTGAATTGTGCTGCAATAAACAGCTGAGTGCAGATGTCTTTTTGATGAAATGACTTCTTTCCTTAGGGCAGGTACCCAGTAGTGAGATTGCTGCATCAAATGGTAATAATTTCTTTGAGGAATCTCCATAATGTTTTCCATAGAGGTTATACTAAACTTACAGTCCCACCGACAATGTATAAGCATTTTTTGTCTCTGCATCCATGCCAGCATCTATTGTTTTTGGACTTTTTAGTAATAGCTATTCTGACAGAGGTAAGGTGATTTTACTTTGCATTTCCCTGATGTCGATCATGTTTTCTCTATGTTTGTTGGCAATATGTTTATCTTCTTTTGCAAAGTTTCTGGTTCAAATGTTTTGAAATCATAAGAGTTGAGTATAGAGAGAAGGGAGTTATAAAAAAGTCAGATTTCATATTTGGGCATTATGAATTTTTAGATGCCTGTAAGATATCCACATGGAACGTTAAATATGTATTTGGCTACGAGAATGCAAAAGAGTAGCCTTGCCTGAAGATACAACTTTAGGACTTTCTGAGCATGCAAATGATTTTTAACTCCCTAATAATAGATGGAATGACTAAAAATGATGAGATTTAATAAAGCTAATCAGAAATCAGTAAAGGGGATTGGAAAGAATCTATCTGAGAGATAAGAGGAAAATGAGAAAGTGAGTTGTGTCACCATGAAATAAAATAATCTAATGAGGAAAAATAACTAAAGAAGGACATGAAACGTAGATGTAAAGGAAGGAAAAATTACTGAAGAAGTAGCAACATCAAAGAAACAAAGATGATCCAAAAATATTATCAGATTGGAGAAAATCTGTCTCAATATCAAGGAATACCAGTTATATCTATTATTCTAGAGATTTGGGCCTCCCTGTCTAGACATACTACATACAGAAAGGACACAGCTAGCACAGAAACAGGTCACTGCTACTGGAGATAACGGGTGTTCACATGGACAGAGCACGCCCACACTGCCACCCAGTGCTGCAGACCCAAGGGAGAGTGAAGCACAGAGACCTGCAAATATTTAGTTTTCTTTTCTTTCCATACTGAAATAGGTAACATACAATGTGATCACAGAACTATCTGCTTTGATTCCTTTGAAAACATTTATCTAAGCATACTAAAACCACCTATTATTGTCTTAGTCATCTTCACTGTGCTATACACAGTTTGAAGAAGGGTATTTCTAAAAATCTGTATGACCAGTGCCTGACTCTGTGTGGTACACCATAGCATTTAATAAATGTTTGTGAAATGAATGATACATGAAAACACAATTGGATATATACATATGTGTGACACACACACACACACACACACACACAGTTGAGCAAGTCCGGAAACAATAAGTGAAAATTTTAAGAACATTTTTTTGGTTCTATGTAACACCGTTATTTTAAATATTTTCAAATGATCCAAAAAGAACAATCTATTTCAATGAAGGTACTTGAGTGGACAGCCGAATGACAAGTTGTTACAGAAATTGTAGAGGAGAATTGAGTACACTAGAAACCACTAGTAATTGGCCCAAAACCTTCCTGATTATTAAAGTTGATTTCTATCCTAATATCATATAATATTAATTCTAGTCTTTAAGGAAATATTCTTAGTACAATACAATATGGTTTCTCATCTTCAAGGAATTAATATGATTTGAATAAAAGAAAAATATTAGTTTTTATAAAGATCACTAAGAAAGTGGAAAATTAGAGAATGAAGGGAAATGTATACATATTAATGTCTTATTAAGTGTTGTTTAAAATTATTTTTAAGAAAATATATATTATTACTAAAGATAAATTGGCTGGACAAAATTAGTGTCTTTTCCTCTCTCTCTTTTCTCTCTCTCTCCCTCTCTCTGAGGAAAGGGACAGAATGGAAGATAAAATAGTGGAACAGGAATATCAAATTATATAAATTTGAGGGAAAGTTTTGTATTACTTTCCTAAACAATTTATTTTAACAAATACCTATATTTATTATATTTCAATATGTCATAAGAAAAGCAGTTTTTCATAGATAATCATAGTAAAAATATAATATAAACCTGAAGTTTCTAGAGTTCAAAGAAGAAGAAAAAGTGAAGATCAGAAAAAGAGTCAATTAATTAATGACTAATACATAATAACTCAAATTCAGAAAATATGACAGTCAAATGATGATGACATAAGGATAATAAAATTATTGTTTTAAATATGGGTAGAATAGCTTATTTCTATATTAAAAATATTATTACTTTGTCAGCACTTTGTTTTCAAAATACTGAAATTTCTTTCTACTTAAAATGTATAAAATGTCACTAGTCAATGCATTTATAAATTTAGTATTTTTGATAGGTCAAGATATTGGATCCTTTAAATATATTTATTGGCTGTCAAGTATATATTTGTGGTAGCATCTACACAGCTTGATTGTTATAAGGAAGCCTTTACTGACATATAAAGTAATTCAGATTTCAGTTGTTATCACTGATTGACACTAAATTACTTTATTGAAAAATTTAATACCTTGATATTCATTTTACACTGTATGATCTTTAGTTGATCCATTTGAGAATAAAATTTTACCTAAGGAACATTTTACACTTATTTTATGTGGATGGATTTTGTTCTTTTATAAACAAAGAAAAATGTATCGTGACTCATGTAGGTTTCAGAGAATTGATTCCAAGGACCCTGTAGATATGCATATAAAGACTTAAAACTGAGATTGAATAAAGAGATATTTTTTTAATAACCACAGCCTTGTAGTATAGTTTGAAGTCTGGCAAATTAATACCTCCCATTTTGTTTTTATTACTTAAAATCGTTTTTGCTATTCGGGGTCTTCTCTGGTTCCATACAAAGCGTAAGATTATTTTTTCTATATCTGTGAAAAATGATGTTGGTAACTTAATAGGGATTGCATTGAATCTGTAGATCACCTT
>CM052454.1:5816554-5849818 GCA_028533085.1 Varecia variegata
TTTAATGATACAAGCAAGAAATTTTATATACTGAACACTTGAGACCAGACCCAGATTGCATTTTGTATATTCAATGAATGTGATGAGGATTTCAGTTTGTCAAAGTAGAAATCAAGTTAATCAAATGCTGAAATACAGTGAATCATCTCTTAAATTTATGCTGTGCTATTGTGAGAGTTAAAAGAAATAAATTGTGAAAATTTCTTGATGCTGTGTCTGACACATAGTAGGGGCTTACTATCAAAAAATATATTACTATAAACATAATCATTCAACCAAATTTATTCTCTTTTAAGATACAGAATCATGTCCTTGAGAAAAATAAATAATTCAAGGTTTTCTCATCTTAATCTTGAGTATGTTTTGAGTGGTTCTCTAAAACATCTAGCAGACAAATTTTACTTTATTCTTCTACCTAAACACTCATATCTCCATAATCTATCTCCACCACATCAAGGCAAACTAATCCCCTTTTCTCTCTTTTTCTTAGTACTATGTATACTCTGCTTTGTTACTAACAATTTCAGTTTTAATTCTTGCTCAGTTTTTTAATTCAATGTTTTGTCATGACCAAATACAGTTCTCCCAGAATTGTATCACAGTCAATTATATCACAGCCTTTTCTATTTCTACTATTCTATATTCTGAAAAGTCACCTTAAAGTCTGATTTGCCTAGTTTTTCTGTTACCTTCAGTCAAATTTAATTTATTTACAGGAATACTTTATTTTAGTATGCTTTGCAGATACTGAATTCTTTGCAAATTGAAGGTTAGTGGCAAGATGCATTGAGCAAGTCTACTGGCCATCATTTTTCCAACAGCATGTGTTCACTTCATGTCTCTGTGTCATATTTTGGTAATTCTCACAATATGTCAAACTTTTTCATTATTATTATATCTGTTATGGTGATCTGTGATCAGATGTTAATATTGTAATTGTTTTGGAACTTCACAGAGCACAGTGATATAAGACAACAAACTTAATCAAAAATGTTATATGTGTTCTGACTGCTCCACTGATCAGCTGATCCTCCATCTCTCTCTCCTTTTTCTCAGTCTTTCCTATTACCTGAGACAGAATATTGAAATTAAGCCAAATAATAATTCTACAATGGCCTATAAGTGTTCAAGTGAAAAGAAGAGTCATATATTTCTCACTTTGAATCAAAAGGTTAAAATGATTAAGCTTAGTGAAGAATGCATGTCAAAAACCAAGAAAAGCCAAAAGCTATACCTCTTGTACCCAATAGTTAGCTAAGTTGTGAATAGCAAACAAAAGTTCTTGAAGGAAATTTAAAATTCCACTCCAGTGAACACAAGAATGACAAGAGAGAAAAACAGTTTTATTGTTGATATGGAGAAAGTTTTAGTGGTCTGGATAGATCAAAATAGCCACAACAGTCCCTTAAGCCAAAGCCTAATCCAGAGAAAGGCCCTAAATCTCTTCAATTCTATGAAGGCTGAGAGTGGTTCAGAAGTTACAGAAGAAAAGTTTGATGCTAGGAGAGTTTGGTTCATGAGACTTCAAGACAGAAACCATTTCCATAACATAAAGTGCAAGGTGAAGAAGGAAGTGCTGACGTAGAAGCTGTAGCAAGTGATCCAGAAGAGATAGCTAAGATAATTGATGAAGGTAGCAACACTAAAAAACAGATTTTCAAAGCAGACCAAGCAGCTTTATTACAGAAGAAGATGCTATCTAGGACGACTTTTGTAGCTAGAGAGGAAAAGTCAATGTCTGGCTTCAAAGCTTCAAATAACAGGCTGACTCTCTTGTTAGGGGTTAATGTAGTTGATGACTAAATTAAAGCCAAAGCTCATTTACCACTCTGAAAATCCTAGATCCCTTAAGATTTATGCTAAATCTACTCTGCCTGTGCTCTATAAATGGAACAACAAAGCCTGGATGACAGCACATCCGATTACAGGATGGCTTACTGGATATTTTAAGCCCACTGTTGAGACCTGGTAGTCAGAAAACAAGATTCCTTTCAAAATATTACTGCTCATTGACAGTGCACCTGGTCATTCAAGAGCTCTGGTGAAGTACAAGGAGGTTAATATTGTTTCCATGCCTGCTAACACAATATCTATTCTGCAGCCCATGGATCAAAGAGTAATTACAGTTTTCAAGTCTTAGTATTTAAGAAATACATTTGATTAAACTACTATAGACAGTGATTCCTCTGATGGATGTGGTCAAAGTACATTGAAATCCTTCTGGAAAGGATTCACCATTCTATATGTTACTAAGAACATTTGTGATTCATAGGAGGAGGTCAAAATATCAACATTAACAGGAGTTTGGAAGAAGTTGATTCTGTGATTCATGGATAACTTTAAGAGGTCCAGGACCAGTGGAAAAAGTACGTGCAGATGTGGTGAAAATAATAAGAGACACGAATTAGAAGCAGAGCCAGAAAATGTGCCTGGATTTTCTGCAATCTCATGATAAAACTTTCATGAATGAGGCATTACTTCTTATGAATGAACAAGGAAAGCCGTTTCTTGAGATAGAGTGTATACCTGGTAAAGATCCAGTGAACATTATTGAAATGGTAACAAAGGATGTAGAATATTACATAAACTTAGCTGATACAGCAGTTGCAGGATTTCAGATGACTGACTCCAATTTTGAAAGTCCTAAATGGGTAGAATGTGATCAAACGGCATTACATGCTACAGAGAAATCTTCTGTGAAAGGAAGAGTTAATCAACACAGAAAACCTAATTCTTTTCTCATTGTAAGAAATTGCCAAAGTCACCCAACTTTTAGCAAACACCACCCTGATCAGTCAACAGCCATCAACATTGAGGCAGGCACTCTGCCCACAAAAGATTATGACTTACTTAAGGTTCAGATGATCATTAGCCTCTTTTAATAATCAAGTCTTTTTAATTAAAGTATGTATATTTCTTAAACATAATTCTATTATGCACTTCATGGACTATAGTATAGTGTAATCATAAATTTTAAATGCACATATAAACCAAGATATTTGTGTGACTTGCTTTACTGCAATATTCACTTTAAAACAGTAGTTTGGAACCAAACCTGCAATATCTCTAAGGTATGCCTGTATTTAACTGATTAACAGATATTTATTAAGTGCCTTCTATATGCCCTTGAGATGCATCAGTGAACATAATAGACAAAATATTTTGCACAGGAATAACTTCCATTCTTGTGGGGTGTGGGAGATAGATAATAAACAATAAACATAAAAATAAATTATAATGAGTGTTAAAATGTATAATTTCTATAAAAGAGAGGAAAGGGCATGGGAGTGGATCAGTACAGAGGGTAAATTTAAATTTGAATGAAATGGTCAGGATAGGACTCACTGAGCAAAGGGTAACAGGGCAAAGATAAAAGTGTTAGCCCCTTGGATATTTTGGGGAAGAGGATTTCATGTAAAAAAAAAAAAAAAAAAAAGAATCAGGTTAAAGGTTAAAGTTTTTGAGAAACGTCAAGGAACCTATTGCATCTAAAATGGAGTGAGAGGGAGATGGCATAGTTGGAGGGTAAGTCAGAGACATAACATTGGCCAAGTCTTGCACATGAAGGCCACATATACTAGATACTGCTTTTACATGGAGCAAAGAAGAGTTATTGGAAGATTTTGAGAAGAGCAGTCTTAAGATCTGAATTTCATTTTGGAAGAATAGTTCTTTTTGCTATATTGAGAATAGAAAATACTGGGGGTGGAGTGGGATGGCAAGGAAGGAAAACGCCCAAACTTTCTATTTATTTTCATTTTATGTCCATATAATTAGTGTCATAATATATTCACTCTGCATTTCATACTTTATAGTTTTTAGAATACTAAAACTCAAGTTATATTTTAATGTCTTTACCTCCTGCCAGTATTTTTAATTCCAACATCCATTTCAATAATCTATTATACATCAAGGATACTTAACTGGTTTTCCTCCACTGATATTTATCACATTCCACTCTGGCCACACCCTAAATACTAGCAACACAGAGCATATCCCACCTTTGAGATATTCAATTTGGTCCAACAATTCTCCTCTTAAAATTTCTTGTCTTTTTTTCCAAAATTAACACAGTTTTTTTGGATTAATTTATCAGAACTTTGACTTATATTTGTTAATTTCACCAAGACTATTATTTTTTTCTAGCATTGTGAAATTACACCTTAGTATGCATGCCAGATTCAGCTATAGCAGACACATTCTTAGTACCATCTTTGTCAATTTATTAAGGTATTTCCCTGCTCGCAATCCTTTCCCTTCTGTTCAACTTATCAGTTGAACCTCAAAGCCTATGACATGTTTTACCTTCTTCATGAAGTTTTCTTTAACTCTTCCAGTCAACATAGATATCTTTTCTTCTTCTGTCAAGAAAATTACTTAACTTATATTTAATGAGTTATAACAAAGTTTCTGGCATTTTACCAAGTTTGGGGGAGGAGTCCAGCTTGAATCACTAATGAATGTGTTATTACAAACTAAGGACTCGGAAGGAAAAAGTACATAATAAAATAACATGTAGCCCAGGTACCTAACCTAAACTCACCTAAGATGGACACTGGGGTTATTTAGACAAATGAGGTCAGAGATGAACACGGTATTCCTATCTGGTCTTAATCATCACTATGTTCAAAATACATTAGGCTTTTGCTTAGAGTCAATTCAATATCTTATTTTTTATTGCTTCTATTAAATGTTAAATGTCTGTTTTTTTGTTTTGTTTTGTTTTGGTTTGTTTTGTTGCCCAGGCTAGAGTGAGTGCCGTGGCGTCAGCCTAGCTCACAGCAACCTCAAACTCCTGGGCTTAAGCGATCCTCCTGCCTCAGCCTCCCGACTAGCTGGGACTACAGGCATGCGCCACCATGCCCGGCTTAATTTTTCTATATATATTTTTAGTTGGCGAGATAATTTGTTTCTATTTTTAGTAGAGATGGGGTCTCGCTCTTGCTCAGGCTGGTCTCGAACTCCTGACCTTGAGCAATCCACCCACCTCGGCCTCCCAGAGTGCTAGGATTACAGGCGTGAGCCACCGCGCCCGGCCTAAATGTCTGTTTTTTATTTGTTTATTCTTCTCCAAAGTCTCTTTGGTGGTAAAGTCCATGTCTCACATATTTTTTAAATTAAACTAAATTTTCTTTTAATTTTCTAATTGACACATAATGATTGCACATAATTATAGGGTACAGTGTGATATTTTGATACCTGTAAACAATATGAAATGATCAAATCAAGGTAATTAACATATTCATCATTTCAAACATGTCTTTGTGTTGGAAACATTCAAAATCTTCTCTTCTATTTCAAAATATAGAAAAAATATTATTAATTATAGTCACCCTATAATGATATAGAACCTAGAATTTATTCCTCCTATCAACCTGTAATTTTTTATCTGTTAATCTCTCTCTTCCTATCCCCCCTCCTTCCTACCCTTCCCAGCCTCTAGTTACCATTATTCTACTCACTACATCTCTTAGATCAGTTTATTTAGTTTCCACATATGAGCATAAAATGTGAGAACTTTTTTCTGTCCTGGCTTATTTTAGTTAACATAATGTCCTCTAGGATCACCCATGTTACTGCAAATGACAGGATTCATTCTTTTTATGGCAGAATAGTATTTCATTGTGTATATATACCACATTTTTTTATGCATTCATCTGTTGATGGGCACTTAGGCTTATTCCTTATCTTGGCTATTGTGAATAGTGCTGCAATAAACATGGGAATGCAGATGTCTCTTCAATATCCTGATTTCCTTTTCTTTTGACACATATACCCAGTTGTGGGATTGCCTAATCATATGGTAGTTGTTTTTTTAGCTTTTTGAGGAGACTCCATACTGTTTTCCATAATGACTATACTAATTCATATTCCCATCAACAGTGCATAAGATTTCCCTTCTCTCTGCATCCTCACTAGTATTAAATTAATAAAATTAATAGGAATAAAATACTATGCATCATCTTGGAAAAAATGATTCTGATAAAGAAAATCTAAACATTTAATATTCTATCTTTTCAATATGTAAAAAGTATGTGGACATATGGGCATGGCCAAAAACTGAAATAAAGTATAGAAAGTAGAAACATGATTTGTAAAAGTGATGAGTTTATTAGTGACTTTTTTGTATAGTTTTTTAAATACTATGTGGGTAACAATATTTAAGAACAGTAGGTAAATATCTTAAATTTACATAGTTATAAGATATTGGTTAATCAGGGGATGAACATGCATATTTAAATATCTAGAATGGACTAGATCCAACATATGCCTCTCCCTCTCCATAAATAATTTTTAAAATTTTTACTCTGATATATAGCATAAGCCCAAATCCTGTCTTCCTACATTTTGTTCTTTTGCTTCCATTATAAAGGATGCTTTTATCTGCAGATTACCCATTGCATTTCAACTGCTCATAGCTTGCTATTCATCTTTGGTGGGGTCTTCCCCATGTCATATGCAGGTTTTACAAAATGCTCTACACTTAATTGGTAAGTTCACTCTTTTTGACACTTCTACCATGTGTGAAAAAATTTCTAACATTATTTTCCCTTTAAGGATTAAAATTACTGTGTAATTATTTTGATAGTTTTGTATACTTTTAGAATCAGCAATGCTAAATTCTGTTTACAGACTATTTACGAAGAATGGTGTGAAATCTCCATACCAGCTGCAATATATTGTTAAGCTCTCCAAAGAACATTTCCTATTATTTTTCTCTCTGTGTCATTGTCTTTCTTTCCTCCTGTGGTTTTATATCAGGCTACATTTGTTTTCTGGAGGGAAAATTATGATCGTATCTGTTGTAATTCTCAAGTTTTTCAAATGAAAATGGATGTATAACTCTTACGTTATCTTTAATTCTATCTGTATTTGGAACAAAATGCTATTAGATTAGCATCGGAAAATAATTTTAAAAAGCATCCTTTTATTGTCTAGGAATATTTCTTTGATATAAAACTGTACTTCCTAATAAAATTTTATAGCAAATATGAAATTTAATTTGAACATATTTATACTTTTCCTTCTCCTATTCCTTCTCTATTAAAGGATTTCAAATTTAACCTCTTATTCACCTGACCTTTCTTTGAAATATGCAAATTACTTTATACACTTCCTTTTTAGTTCATTAAAATGTTTTGTTGGTATTGGTGCAAAGCCTCAACACAAGATAATACTGCATACTAATTTCTATCAGATACTGATTTTGATTTTTGTAATCAAGATATCATCTCAATGTATAAATTGTACCCACTAGATAATGGCGTAAATATATCATCTTTAATTTAATCATTTATATTCTGTTATTAGGTTTCAGTAGGTTAGTAATCCAACCAGGGATGTATAATGTTTGTTTGAAATCTGGAGGGGAAGACTCTGCTTTGAAACGTCTTGTATTTCTAAAACTTCCTCTATTTTGCCCCATAGTTTCCTGAGGCTTCAGCCATTTCTTAATGCATTAGTGGCCATGACTTTGCTATCATGACTACAGGCAATTGGATCAAAAGAGAGCAACAGTCTCAAGGAAGGAACACCCAAATGTTGGTCAAAGGACTTTGTCAAATTTATTAATGTACTTTGTATTTCAAAATTGCTGAAAGAGTAGATTTTAAATGTTCTTTCCACAAAATATGAGTAGGTGAGATGATGGATATGTTAAGTAGCTTGATTTAAACATTCCACAATGTATATATACATCAAAACATATTATACTCCATAAATACATACAATTATTTGTCAGTTAAAATAAATATAAAACATTCTTAGTGATGAATGGTTTAGCTGACATGGAAGAGAAGAAGAAATCAAACCTGTAAGATTATTTCAGTGGGTAATTTGAAAGTTACAGAGCCAGTGTTTACTAGCAACTGCCTAAGCTGAAAGACAGGGGAAAAAATAAAACATCAAGAGCTACATGGAGAAAAAAGAACAAAATTAATAATACTAATATTAACACTCCTACCATTACTACTACTATTACTAATGAATACAAATAACTGGTGGATAGCAACAGATGTGTAGAAGGGGAAGGCAAATAATGTAAATGATGCAATTCTAAAATGAAGAAGGAATTCTTACTCCTGATTTCTTATCAAGACCATATTACAGGACATTCAGGTTCTTTTAGAGCAGCCTTAGACCCTGAATGACCTCCTGGTCTCCATCATTCTGGTTTATATGTGACATTACTCTTTTGCAATTTGAATTCCATTTAGGTAACCTGGATTCCCAGGAAGCCTGGTTATAACAAGAAGATTCACTTTCTCTTTATTTCCTTGTGTATTTTTCAAACTCCCTTTTTCTAATCTAAATAAACTGGGTGACTAAAAAATGCAATACAGAATTCATTTAATCTCAGAAGGAGAGGCAACATGTTTTTAAGTGTCTTTTTGGTCCTTTGTTAAAAGTATTAGTAATAAAGGTAACCGGCTCATTTGTGTCATTGGGAAATAATGTTAATTTATTTGAATAGGCCACTATTTAGTTATCCATATTCAGGCTAATAAACTACCCCCTCCCTTTATTTTTCTTTTAAAATAATGCTACTATGAACATGAACACTTTGGTATATGTCCCTGTGTGACTATGAGGAAGAATTTCTCAAGGATATAAGAAATGCTGAATCATGGATTTTGCAAATTCTCAACTTAGATATTGCTTTCCAAAGTTCCTCAAGGTGCATTCCTTCTCCATTTCCAGCAGTATATAAACCTTCCTCTCTTCTGCTTCCTTCTAATTTTCACACTTGCAATTATCTACTAGTATAAGGGACATGAAATATTATGTGCATTTAATTTGCATTCCCTTGAGAATTGGAGAAGTTGAGGATCTTTGTAATTATTACCCATCTATATTTCTTCATTTGTGAGTTGACTATTTATTCCGTAGGCTTTGCTTGTTTGTCAGAATACTTGTTCTGACTGAGGGCCCTTTACTTTAATTTTTAAATTTGAGGATTGTGTAGTATGCCATACTATCACTACATTTTAAATCTCTTAACTGTATAAATTCAGACTTATGCTTTATAAATTTTTAGGCAGGTATCTTCATCTCCCACTCAGAGCCTAGTCTCAGACAGGTAAGATCTTTGTCATCTCTGCTGGCAGGTTGACGTGTCCTAGTTTGCCTTAGTCAACTTGGAAGGTCCTAGCTTGCGTGAGGCATCAAAGTTCCAGCTATTCAACCTGTTTGCCTCAGGGATTTACCTCCTTCCCCCCACATGTCTGCTAAAGCACTCACCTTCAGGTCACAGAATTTGACAAATGCCTGAATTCCTTTAACTTCAGTAGCGGCTTACTACTATGATACGCTTTGTTTGTTAATTTAAGAAACATACTTCACAAAAAATAAAGAAAAAGGAAGAAGAAAATTTTTTAAAAACTAATGGGGAGCTCTGGTTATATAGGTGATGCCTGACAAACAAAACAAAACAAACAAAAACATACACACACAAAACACCTGCAGAAAGAACTGTAAACACCAGAATGAGAAAGACTTTGGTCTTTGGCTTTAGCACCCACGGTGTCTTCCTTAGTGTCTTCCAGAAATTTTGCCTAGTCCGTATTGAGAAAACCCTTCCTAATTTTGACTGGGATGTGAAAACTGCCTTCTGAGTGTTCTGTACCTGCCGTAACAATGGATTACCTACAATTGCAAGTGAAGATCTGTAATTAAGTCTCTGTTGTCACTATGTGATTTCATCCAGTATGTTTCATCTGAAACTTCACAAACACAAGCCTCTAGGATTCTACATAGAATGCTGTGTCCTCCCTGACTACAGCCCCTTTATGTGTATTCTCAGCTTCCATGGCCTCTGCTTTACTTTACCAGTTACCAATGCCCTAATCTCTTCAGTTTTTCAGAAATTTATTGAAAGATCTATATACTGCTGCTTGTTCAACCTTCTTATTCTCTTCATGTTTGTGGTATTTCATTTTTTTTCTTAATTATCAATCAAATGGAGGTTTGTGGGAGAGAAAGTAGGTAAACCCATGCGCTATGGTTAGCATCTTATAAAAAAAGTTCTGCTAAGTAGTTGTTTACAAGTCTTAATATGTTTTTAGACGTAGAGGGCAATATTGATAAATTAGTGATCCAGGTGTGTACTCTGTTAACTTAGAAATTTAATTCCTCTTCTAGATGGAGAGCTACTTTCTAAGATTAATGAAGGACTGCAGGCATAGTATTTCCAGAAATATATTAGTCATCAGAAGATTACATCAGATCTCCTATTTTGCTAGTATTTGGCATATTATTCTACTTCATTTTTGTTATCATTATGTGGGCTGAACAAAACATGTCTACAAGTATCCAGAGTGCATAATACCAGTTTAGGATCTTTCTTTTAGATAAATATTTTACTTATTAAAAATCTTGAGAACTAATTGTTATTCTCCACATTTGTAGATGAGTTAATTGAGGAGGTTTAATACGGTTAATTAGGTACCAGATGCCACAGACAGGACTTGAGTCTTCTTTTAAGTCTAAGTTGTCTGACAACAAAGCCCCATACTCTGAAGAATAGAACATGTTGTAGCTAAGTAGGCAATAAATATAAGAAGCCATACACAGTTAACTCACTAAATGGAAATGTTGTCCTATATTTTCTGTGAAAATGCCATGTATGTTTTCAAAACATGTGTTGATTTGGGGAAGTCTGAAGATTATCTCCCTTTCTTCGTCTTCAAATAACTTGGAAGAGGAGCCAATACAAATTGCCTTCAGCCTTAACCTCCTACTCATTACTTAGGGTCTCGCAATTTGATTTCAGCTCTACCAACACTACTCAAAACAAGATCAAGAGTAATATTTAAAGAGGCATTTTATCGGACTTGGGGGAATGGGAGGGACATGGGCAATATATCTAACCAGAACTTTTGTACCCTCATGATAAGCTGAAATAAAAAATAAATAAATAAATAAATAAAAGAGCATCTAAAATTTGAAATACTCAGGGATAAATATGGCAAAGGTTTTGAAAGACATATACACTAAAATCTATAAATCATTGCTTAAGAAATTAAAGAAATATGATTTAAGTACATGGAAAGATAAGAAACATTCATGTATCGGAAGACTCAATCGTTAAAAGGGTAATTCTCCCAATATTGATTTATTAATTCAATCTAATCCCAATCTGAATTACTGTAGTCTTTGTGTAGATACTGACAACCTGGCTTATTACAAAGCAATAGTAAGCAAGATAGTGGATAATACAGTAAAAATAGACAAATAGATCAAGGAAACACAATAGTGAGTTGAGAAAGAGATCTACACATAGATGGTAAATTTATTTTTGATGAAGTACAAAGGCAAATTTTTGAAGAAAAATGGCCTTTTCAGTAAATGTTGCTAGAAGAATTGAATATCACATACAATAAACAAGTAAACTTTGAGTCATACTTCTTAGAATATGCAAAAAATAATTCAAAATGGATCATAGATTGATGAATCAAACCTAAAACACAAAATTTCTAGAAAAATACATAGGACAAAATACATAGGAAAAAATCTTAAGTTAGATACATTTTTGATACCAAGATTATGATCCATGAAATTAAAAAATGGAAAATAGAACTTTATCAATATTAAGAAGTTCTGACCTTGGAAATACACCAAGAAAATAAAAAAGGAAAAAAAAAACAAGTCCAAGCCATACACTGGACAACTCATGTCATTAAACACGTGCAAAATATTTGAACAAACACTTCATGAAAGGAGATAACATGAATCGCAAATAAGCACATAAAAGACATTCCACACCATTAGTCATTAAGAAAATGCCATTTAAAACCACAGTGAGATACTACTACTGTGTACATAGTAAAATGGATATAATTAAAAAGCCCTCTATGTAAGAGTATTTTACTGCTGGTGGGAATGTAAAATGTTATAATTTGTATAAACAATTTCGCAGTTTCTTAAAATTTTAAATATAGGTCCTAGTCATTCAAGTCCAAGGTATTTACGCAAAATAAGTAAAAGCATATGTCTATATAAAGAAGGCTTTTTCATACATATTTATAGAATTCTTATTAGTAATAGCCCCAAACTGCTAACACAGCCAAAATATCCATGAACAAGTCAATGGACAAGCAAATAATGGTAGATCTATACTCTTCAGCAATGAGAAGACTGGGCTATTATGATACACTCAACAACATGGATGAGTCTCAAAATAATTACTTTGAGTGAAAGTAGCTAGACAAGAAAGAGTGTACACTTTATGATTTCATTTATATAAAATTTTAAAATATTCAAACTGATCTATAATGAGAGAAAGTAGGTCAATTGTTGTCTGGCAATGGGTATGGGTTTGGGGAGATTACAAGCACAGGATTACAAAAGAGCACTTTAGGGTGTGATGGATGTGATCATTATGTTGATTGTGGTGGTAGTTTCAAGGCATACATATACATCAAAACTTGGCAAATGCTGTAATTTAAACAATAAGAGTGATTTGTATATCAATTTTACCTCAAATTTTCCTTTAAGTTTATATAATTCATGAATGAAATGCTGCTTACATTCCTTGTACAACATAGTTTTTTTAACATAGTATTTATATTAATTTTATAGGATAAAAAAATTAATCTGTACAAATGAAGCACGAGCCATTAATTAACTCTGTGGAACAGTGTAATGAAACAGTAGGAGAAAATTAGGCAATTCTGATTGGCAGGATTTATAGTAATTAAGAAATAGCATGCCACTTTCAAAGAAACATAGGTATCAAGTACTAATATATATTACTATGTGCTGCTAGATGAATGAAGCATTTAGCATATTTTAACTATGTATGTTATTTAAGGTCACCAAGTTTATCAATATATGTTATTAGAAACCGCTATTCCATACATTTTTATGATATTCTGAATGTATCTTAAGCCCTCAAAAGTGCCTGGCACATGGAAGACATTCAATAAATATTTATTGAATAAATATGGATGGAAGTCTTTAAAAATCACTTTTAAATGTATAATTAACTCTTAAAATGTGATA
Organism: Varecia variegata; assembly: GCA_028533085.1. Classification (NCBI taxonomy): domain Eukaryota; kingdom Metazoa; phylum Chordata; class Mammalia; order Primates; family Lemuridae; genus Varecia; species Varecia variegata. The sequence goes on from CM052454.1 coordinate 5,829,557, forward strand.
GTTTAATTCCAATTAGAATGAACATTTTTGCATAGGCTAACTATTCAAAAGCTACATCTTGAGTTACCTACTATAGATAATTTCCTGCTTGCCTAAAAATATGATTTCTTTTTCTCCCATCGAGAGCTTGTCTCTTTAATTTTCCCTTGAGTCTGAATAATGTTTAGTGATGGTATCTTGATTACCTCCCTGGGCACCCTATTTGATTGCCTCATTGACCTCATGACTAAGAATTTCTTCATGTTATCTAGCTGAAGCATTCTTTCTTCATGTTTCAGGCCATTACTTCTTGTATTATCATCTTTAACTATCTTGAGTAATTCATCCCCTCAGAAATTTTTAGCTATCCATACATATAAAAAGAAAAAGGCATATCTCATTGTCTGACAGTTTGTGAAAATTGAGACAACTATATTCTAGAGATAGCAATACTCTAGGGCATGCAGACAGAGCTGTGGTAAAGGAAAAACTCCCTGGTTTGCTGAGTGAGGAAAGGTCACTAAGCTTTTATGTGGATGGCTCCCTGAAACTACTGTTCATTTACCAAACACGTAATTTTTTGATTTGTGATCTTGGCTCTTATTTCATATATCCCCCTTTGAAATGTGTCCATATATATTTATGCTTCTGTTTAAATGATGGTATAACAAAACAAGGGAAAGCGGGTGAGGGGTATCAGAAAAAATTTCTTGTCAAAATATTGTCATTTTGTGACTACTTCTCCATTGTTCCGATTTTCTATATTTCAAAGAATTGTTTTGTGGATCTTAGTAAATTCAAGAGGTCATACTAATTGAAACACATACCCACTAGAAAATATCTTAGCTTGGGAAGTTTTTTGATTTCCTCCACAGAGTTTCAGTGGATGCCAAGCACTTTTGAGCAGTTTCCAAATATGAAAAATGAAGAAAATACTATCCTCACTGAAACCAATGTAAGCATATTTCTTGGTATAAAATACCTGTTCCTGGAAGTTTGGGCTTTAAATCATCTAAACCCCCTTGCTCATCAAGTTTCACTTCGAGGACCCCACCACGTACTACACATCAACCCAAATCTACAGTGTGAGAAACTCTGTCCAATTTCAACCAGTTCTCTGACTTCTAAGACCCACTTTCAAAATCATCTATCCCAGGTCCTAAAACTATAAGAACTATTCTCTAAAGTGGCAAATAAACATATGAAAAGGTGCTCAAAATCACACGGTATTAAGCAATTGCAAATTAAACAATGAGAAAACACTACACATCTTTTAGAGTGACAAAATTTTAAAACATTTCTACAGCTGTAAATACAAAATGTTGGTGAGGATGTGAAACCACAGAGAATTCTCGTTCATTGCTGATGAGAACGCCAAATGGTTAAGCCACGTTGGAAGATAGTTTAGCAGTTTCTTACAAAGTTGAGCATAGTCTTACTATACATTTTGCTCCTAGGCATTTACTCAATAAGCTAAAAACATATGTCCACACACAACAAACTGCACATAAATGTTTAAGACAGCTTTGTTTATAATTGCCCAAAACTGGGTCAACAAAGATTTCCTTCAAAGGTTAGTGTAGGAACAAACTGCGGTACATATATACAATGGAATATTACTTAGCAATAAAAAATTGCCTCAAGCCACGAAAAGACATGAAGGAAGATTAAATGAAAATTACTAAATGAAAGGAGCCAGTTTGAAAAGGCTACATTCTGTATGATTCCAACTATATGAAATTCTGGAAAAGGCAAATCTATAGAGAGAATAAAAAGACCAGTGTTTGCCAGGGGAGCAGGGAGTAAGTACTGTGAAGAGGTGGAGAACAAGGATTTTTAGAGCAGTGAAACTATTAAGTTTGATATTGTATCAGTGGATACATGACATTATGCATTTGTCAAAACCCATAGAACTTTACAACACAAAGAGTGAAACTTAATAAAAATTAGAAACTTTAGTTAATAATAATGGATCAATATTGGTTTGTTAACTGTAGGAAAGTAATACATTAAAGCAAGATTAATAATAGAGAAACTATGCAGGGCAAGGGGCCATATAGGAGCTATCTATACTATCTACTCAATTTTTCTGTAAAGCTAAAATGTTCTAAAAAATAAAGTTGATTATCTGTTGTTTGACATTCTATAATAAAGACATCTGCACTCGAATGTTTATAGCAGCACAATTTACAATTGCAGAGTTGTGGAAACAACCCAAATGCCCATCAATACATGAGTGGATTAATAAAATGTGGTATATATATATACCATGGAATACTACTCAACTACAAAAATCAGTGGTGATCTAGCACCTCTTATACAGTTAGGTGAAAGAATTAGGATTTGAATTCATGTAGCTGGCAGTCTCTTTCTACTGCCTCTCATGAGGGATTTAATATTCTAGATACAATCCATTTAGAGAGGATTCTACCCATAAAATGATTTATCTACTATTTAAAATTCTATTTACTGTATGCTAAATTAAAACCACTAATTTGTAAAAAAAAAAAAAAAAATAAGTTGATTAATTTAAAAAATCTACAAGTGATCACTTAGAATGACAGAATTGAAGTAACTCAATCTATTTTCTTTGTCTTTACAATCACTGTTTATTTTGAAAGAAAACACACACACACAAACCTAGGTCTGGGAACAGCAGTCTAGGAGGATTATTTAGCTCTAAGTTATCTTTCCTCTAAGTTATCTTTCAAGTAGAATGGAATGTTTATTACAAGATAAGTACTAATGCTGTGCTAGTCTGAAATATATATACATACATACCCAAATATGTAATATTGCATTTAATATCAATAATATCCATATTATAAAATTACATAGAAATTAAGTATAATATTAAATACATAATAAATATACATATATGAAAATAAAAATATATGCATACAAAAAACTCAGTAGTAAGTACAGCAATTGGTTTAATTAGAACTTGGATCACAATGATTTTGGTTTTGGGGAATGAGTATCATCACTGTAAATGACTGGAATCACTGATGATAATAAATAAAAAACAACCAACTTTTAGTTGGGTTATTATTGATTTTAAATTCTCTCAGACAATGCAGTCCCTTCACTTCAGTATACAACTGTTTTAATCGAATCTCTGTAATAGCCACAAATTGTTCTGAGAGCAACCAATAATCATAATAATAATAATAATAATAATAAATAAAGGAATTAGTTTCAGCATTTTAAAAAATCTTTTAAGGCAGTTCAAAGGAATTTTAACTAAGGATTTTGGAATTTTAACTAAGCTCTCTGGCCTATCTTTCTAGTTTTATTAACTAATTGGCTAGTAGCTAGAACTAATTGATAGACTTAGCAATGTAAACTTCATCACTTGAGGCACCTCTCAGGGAATACCTGACTGTGTAAATAGAGTACTTGATTAAGTTGTAGAGCTCCAGGAAACAGCCTGGACTCTGATTACGTAAATATAACAGATGGCTAAGCAAATGCTGTGCTGTACTAAGACTAGGTTTATTGTAGTAATCTATGTTTATATCGAAGATTTAAGAGGCAGGGTATCCAACTTTTCAAAGCCAAAGCAGGTATTGACAATGTCGTTCTGTCATGGAAATTATTTTAAAATGGGTTGGATTTTTTTTCAAATTAAAATCCTTTGTAAAAAACCACAATGTTTATCTGTTCACAATGGTTTTGTTATATTTAAAAAAATGATATTCTCTGAAGAAAGTTGTGGAAAAAATGGCTCAGATCCAGTCATTTATTGAGGGTTATGCCACTTCATAGATAACAGAATTAGTAAATAATTCTCATCGTAAAACAACTTATCAATGAATATTCTTTGAAATTTAGATACTATGTATGCTCTTATTTAATCTTCATCTCAATGTTATAATTAGGTGCACATAATTATCACTTAAACTGAGGAAAACTAAGATTAAAATAGAAAAAAATTATATGAAAAAAGAAACCAAAGCAATACTGGTACACTAAAGATACACTGGAAAAGCTGTGATAAAGACTAGGGCTTGTTGCCCATTTGAATGCCCTCAGAGAGTCTAAATATCATCCAATAGGTAGAATCAAAGTCTTAAAAACTATCCTAAAATTCAGGCTTGTACCTACTGCAGGTTATAGTTGCCTATCACTGCTTAAGCAGGTAATCTTTATAAGATGCAGTAATGGGCTGGGAAAAAGAACTATATGTCTCAGTGTCATTCATTCTAATATATACACACTAAACATTTACTTTGGGTAGTCAATGGTCTCTGGACACATAAACCATGTAGTCTAAGACAGGATTCTGCAAATTTACCTGATAAGAAGGTATAGCAAGTTCGCTTGTTAAAAACAGACTGTTCAACGCTTCAATGCACATATAGTAACAGCATTCATTGGGTGTCAGGCAGGTGGGAGGAGCGAGGAGGGAATCCGTATATTCACACCTAATGGGTGCGCCACGCACCTTCTGGAGGATGGACATGCTTGAAGCTCTGACTCAGGTGGGGCAAAGGCAATATATGTAACCTAAACATTTGTACCCCTGTAATATGCTAAAATAAAAAAAACCAGATTGTTAAATTGTCTCCTGGAGAGTATAATTTAAATTTTTGAAAAAGGTACAGGAAACCACATTTTTAATAAGCACCTCACTTGACAGTTATCAAGTGTGTATGGAAATCCTGACCTGGTGGACTTTAAAATAACTTATAGTTAAGATCTGAAGTATAATTACTTAAACCAGGAATTGTACAGGGTGTTCCAAAAGTCACCATACATAGGAAAAATGGGAAATTGTAGCTAAATTACCTTTATTTATAAAATATTCATTGTAAAATTTTACAAAATTTTTCCTTTGTATGGAGACTTTTGGGACATCCTGTATTTAAGAAGCTATTGGAGAGAAAGCAAGTTAAAAAGATGCCATTGTTTCTTCTTGAAATTTTCTCTTATTTTGGTATCTACAGATGATTACATTGTTCATTTTTAATCAAATTATTTTGAGATTTTGCAAGGTATATGATTCTCCTTTCTAATGTAATAAAGAAATTCCTGCTGAAAGTATTATTATCTGGTGCTAACATTTAATAATATAACTAAAGGTCCAGATTGCTACCTAAGACTATGCCTAAGAGGGTATAGGAACTAGGGCCTCACAGAAAGTTTCTGCTTCCACGAAGTTACACTATTTATCTTCTTGGATACATACAATCATATGCTGAGAAAGGTGGGATAGCTTTGCTTTGCAATGGTGATAGTGGTAGTACAATTGAGGTGGCAAAAAGATGTATATGTGCACATGTATGTACACATAGATACCTGTGTGTATACTCATGTATATGCACGAACGTGTACTCAGTACGATTTGTTTTCAATTGTAGCTTCCTGGTCATCCAAAGTGTAATCATTTTTCATCAAGAAATTGATAAATAACTGTTATTATACCATACAGGTAAGTTGACTTTGCTGACATTTTTCTCTTTCATTTACCAAAAAAAGGAAATAAAAACCTAGTGATATCTTTAACTGTTGTCTAGTAGCCAATCTATAAGAGACATTTCATATCTTATATGAAGAAAATGCTCTAAGGTAATAGATCACATCTAATGTTATACTATATGGTTGGCAATCAATACAGCTGTCTAAAAATAATTATTTTAATAGATGAGAGAGATTGTCTCATATATAGTCTTATAAACTAGACTCATAGAACTTAAGAATCTAATCCCCTACTGTGTAACTTCTTCACTAAACATATTCTAAGCAAGCTCTTTATTTAATCTACTCTACCAAAATATTGTCTAGCATTTTTGTCTAATAGAAAACACAGAAATATATAATTTTTAGGAAAATAATGCATCAGTAAACTTTTAAGCTTTATATCATATATTTGTTTATCAGTAAAGGAGCCTCAAAATTCCTTATTGATATAGTTATAAAGGAGAGTAAAATGTTTTTCTAAAAAAGACAATGTCAACATTTTTACTTTACTGTTATATAAAGTAACTGAGTACAAAGAAAGCAAATTTCCTATTTATAATAAAGAAAATAAGCAAGTAAAATTTACCAGACAGGAAATCTACAATCTAAACTTTAAAAATTTAAACTAAAAACTTTGTGCCTAGAAATAATTACAACTAAATTTATAAATTGCAGTTCCCCTAGGTTTCAATAGTGTGGTGATAAGACTCAATAAATGTTTTAAAAAATGAGCTATCTATTTTTACCAGATTTTCTTCATTATTGCCTTGGTTATGAAAAATACTTTCAGCCATTAAAATAGTGAAGTCACAAAGAGAATAAACTAATTTTATGAGAAAAAGTAAATCACTATGTAATATCATGGATATAACATAACCACAGAAGTTGAAGGCAAACATAGAAACTGAGGTCAGAAGGAAGGGGACTGACATGTAGAATTAGTAACAGGAAAATTTTTGAACACTGTTGTCACACTGGTTCTAACTTATGCTTCCTTCTTTCTCCTTTAAAAAGAACACGAAAAATAATAATTTGGGTTTCCACCTGATCTTTCTTATAGTTTGGAAAGTATGTTACCTTGATTACAATGTAAAATTATAGTAGAGAATATTAGCCTTGCTGAAATGCCACTGTGGGTTTCTGAAGGAGACAGATTGTTTTTCCTGCTTTTCTGTACCATTAAATAGGTTTTTACTGGAGAAATCATTACAGAAATCCTTGAAGCACAAGAACCCTTAAAATGCTGAAAGAATTACAGCATTGATCATGTAAGAGTTTGGGAAAATAAAATTTCCTTAGATTGTAGTTATTTTTTAAAGTGTAACCTTAAATCCACTTGAGCTGGCTAAATACACTGAAAGAGGAATAGGTCATAAAGATATTTAATGTTGCTATTAAAATTTTGAAAAAAATGCCTAAATGGAACCCATAAAACTTCAGAAAAATGGAAATTTCAGAGTGACTCTTTATTCATTTTGAATTAACCATGGTTTTTGCATTTTAGAAGCAGCACCTTTTTGAAGTGAATATTAATATCTTTTCCAAGTGGCTGAAGAAAGCTGGCCCTCTATGCAGTTCTAGTCCTTAATCATATATTTAAGGGTCATCAAAAAATGTTGTCACAAAATATCTGGATGTTGTTCTCTAGACTATTTTTAGTTTGGACTTCAATTTTGTAGAATTGGATCACATAGTCATCCAGAATTCGTGTGTAGCAATCAGTGTGGGCACTCCACTCATATCCCCTCAACACCTGCCATTGTAGTTCTTGTTAATAGCTTCCCTCCAAAAGCACCTGTTACACTATGCATGATGGCATGTTCTGGCTATAGGAACACAGAAAGAAATAAGGCAGTTGGTATTGAACGTAGAGTTCTAGAGAGTAGACAGAATGGAATTCTAGAATTTTATCAATCACCAGCCATATTCAACAAGGGCACCTTTATTGAGGAATACTAGCATAGTCATAATCTCTGGGAGCTGCAGTTCCCAATTACAGAGACTTACTAAACTCCCATCTGTGTTGGGTTGGGATATGGTACTGGTGGAAGCGAACACACTAGAGATTATTCAAGTAGCTCAAGATCTTGAAAAAAATATGGAGGCAGTGGTTTTTAAAAGAATCGAGTATGGGATGACGACTGTTATTATAACTGCTATAGTGGGAGAAAAAAATAGGCTCAGATGAGCCAAATATCAACTCAAGGTATAGTGTGAAAACCAGAAGGCCCCCATGACAGCACTTAAAATGAATCTTCAGTGAGAGGGGAGACTGTATTGAAAATCATGCCTAAGATTTGATTTGATTATAACAGTGGTAGAGTTACAAAAGAAACTACACTGCCAGCCCCAGCAAGTGTACCATGCTAAAGCCCAGGCCTTGTAGGGAAGGAATAGTGTCCTGAGACCAGAATGGATATTAGAGTACAAACAATTAGTAATCTTGAACATTCAGGGACCTCTATAAAGAATCTGGTCCATAAAAAGAGGTGCTCTTGCTCTTGTAAGAGAGAAGCTCACTTTCATTGACTGAAAAGTGTGAAGTGGGCTAATCAGAGGTGATTTTATCACACAATGATGCTTGCTTTCTTCAACATCTGCCATCCTCTACACTCCCTGCTTTTAGACCAGTGGCTAAGGTCAGTTATCAACATGGTCCTTCCAAGAAGAGAAATGGATTGGTCACAAAAAGAGAGCTAGAACCTGATTAATATGTCCTCACAAGAGAGTGCACATGGCAGTGGATATTGAGAAGGTAGGAGCAGAGGGTCAGAATATATCCCTAAATAGAGAAAAGTTTAATAGCATGAACATACTGTTTTGTGACTCAGTGTACAACATTTCTGGCAAGGATTCCTAGAGCTGCCCTAATACACTAGAAGAATTATCCGCAAAAACTGGAAACATCAATGTTCAGTAAATTAAGTGAGACACCGTAACTGTCTCAGTAGCATACAGAGGAAAAGGTCAAATAATTCCTAGGATAGGGCATGCTCAAGTGGATCTGTTAAGTAAGACCAAAAAATGCACTAGCTAACTATGATCTCTGGGAAGATCAAAGAGAAACCCCTTTCACTAAAGTGGTAAGGAATGTTCTAATGTAGGTTTTACCACCATTGAGACATTTTGCAATGACTGTCTTTGTGAGAGCAAGGTTGATCTTAAAAGGCGCTGCTATCATAATGGGTTCTGTGGTTTCCATTGTGGATGACACATTCAGAAATAACAGAGGTCAAGGGGTAACATTTAACCATCACAAGCAAGATCTGTGTAGTTGTTGCATGGGCAGCAATGATGGAATGGCAAGCAGGTGGTCTTGATCCTCAGGGATTTTAGGTGATGGCTAATACACCCTGGTGCTCCTAGGGATACGCTATATGAATATTTAATGAGGGTATTGCTTGATTTATATAACTAAAAATAATCAAAAGCAGGTGACCACAAGGCTGATGGCAGTCAGAAAATCACTGTTCCTGAGAGTTTTTAGACCTGTGCATGGTCCCCGACCAGGAGCCCAACAATAGAAGATGAGGTAAAAGCAGTGGTGAGTATAGATAGTAGTCAGTACTTAAATTACCAGACTAGGGAAAGGAGAATTCTCAGATCATTCAAAAGCCATCCGATATGGGTTGTGTTCTGATACTGAAACCAGAAGATACAAGGTACCATCAAGACCTCAGATAAGAGGTGAGGTTATAAATGGAGTTCTGGCAAAAGTCCATTTCACTCTGTCTCCAGTGGGTCCATGGAACAACTCTGCAGTCATTTCCCAGTTTCTGGAGTACATCATTATAAAATACATACTTAATAGCTGGCATTATCACATCAGTTCCCTGACCTATGCATTAATAAGCATTGTGATTGGAAAGACCAAGCAGAGTCACATGAAACTGCCTACCCATGCAATCTCCAGCCAGGACTGTAAATAACAAGCAATATAGCATCCTGGCTGGAATGGGAAAGATTAGTACTACTCTCAAAGACCCAAATAATACAAAGTCAGTTGTCTTCTTCATATTTCCATTTAATTAATTGGCCTGTGCAAAAATCAGATGCACCAAGTAAATGTATAGTGGAATTATATAAATTTAAACAAATGGTAACCCTAATTGCAGCTGCTATGATGGATATGGTTTCTTTACTAGAATAATCAATACAACTTCTAATTATTGGTATGAATCTATTTAGTGAACACTTTTTTAATATGCATCATGAAAAGTATCAAAAACTGTGTGAATCTTTCTAAGAAGAATAGTAGTACACAGCAATGATTATGTTAATAAATGTGTAGGTCTGTGGAATTAGAAGTGGTACCTTTCAAGTAAGCACAATAGTGAGGAATTCACCTTGTCCAACTCACTATAGTATTATATAAATCTTTTTGATTTACAAATTTTGACTGACCACAACCTTGAAGAAACAGTGAGAGAAAAGAAGGAATTTAACGTGGCACATACGTGTACTGGAGAGGTGCAGGAAGTGGACCATAGCAGATGCTACTGGTATCTGACTCATGTCCCCCCAGCGTTCACTGCTCACTGTTTTTTGGAAGTTGGTGGCTTCTCACTGCACAGCCTTGTAACTCTCTGCCTCAGGGATTTCTCTAGACACATGAGGAGGATTTGTTGCATATGGTGCCGCCCTATTTTAGAGGAGTAAATGATTTTGATTGCAACCCTCTACCAATGACAACCAAGTGTATACAGCCCACCTGTGGACAGTTTGGGACAACTCTGAGGTATGTTCTCCATGAAGTAGCCAGTGGGACTAACAGTTTTCCACAGAGGTAACCTACCCATTAAGACATCTGTTTTGGTTAATTTTCCTTCCTTCTACTTTCCCATTCCCATGCTAGTGCTTCTTGGGATTTCCTCCCAAATGAACAATGTCTCCTCAAATCTTAGACTCAAGGTCTCCTTTTGGAGAAAGTTAATTTAAGAATCCATGTATATCCTATTTTATATTTATTCTATGTACTTATATTATCAATATTATTAATATCCATAAACACACAACACAGAAGCTACCAGCCTGGTGCTATCTTGGAATAAACTCTAAAAAGCACAGCTGATACGTGCCTGTTTCATCTAGAATGAAACTACATTCTAGATGAGAAATAGAACAGTGATAATAACTTGCAATACCTTTTTCTGCCAACCTCAACTTTTGCTTCTTGATAGCAGAGATAATCCAAATGCGGCATTATCATTTATCTAATTTTTAAAATGCTTTATTTGACATGCCTATGTTTGTGTTCAATTTTATTATTAAATAAAAACACATCACATCTTTTTGTGTCTTTCCAAAAGTCCCCAAACAACAAATGTTGGCATGGATGCGGCAAGATAGGAACACTCATACACTGCTGGTGGGACTGTGAACTAGCATGACCTCTATGGAAAGCAGTATGGAGACACCTCAAAGAACTAAAATTAGAACTACCATTTGATGCAGTAATCCCACTACTGGGTATCTACCCAAAGGAAAAAAGAAATTCTATAAAAAAGATATCTGCACTAGAATGTTTATAGCAGCACAATTCACAGTTGCAAAGATGTGGAAACAACCCAAGTGCCCATCAATTCATGAGTGGATTAATAAAATATGGTATACGTATACCATGGAGTACTACTCAACCATAAAAAAGTGGTGAACTAATACCTCTTGTATTAACCTCGATGGAACTGGAGCCCATTCTTCTAAGTATCACAAAAATGGAAAAACAAACACCATAGGTACCCACCATTAAATTGGAACTAATCAATCAATACTTATGTGCACATATAGAAATAACATTCATCGGAAATCAAGCAGGTGGAAGGGGGGAGAACGGGATGGGTAAATTCACACCTAATGGGTACAATGCACACTATCTGGGGGATGGGCACACTTTGACTTAAACAGCACCAAAGTAATTTATGTAACGAAAACGTTTTACCCCCTAATATTCTGAAATAAAAATAAAACAAAATAAAATAAAAATATATCATGTTATAGGGAATCTTTGTGAAATTGCTTTTTCACTAAATATTATTAAAATTTAATTCTATTAATATTACTCTGTTGTAGCTCTAATTAATTAAATTTCCCTTTCTGGCTATGTAATATTCTACTATTTGAATATACCACAATTGATCCATTTTCCTGTTATGCACTTTGGGTATTTAGGTTATTTTTCTACTGTAAATGTTATTGTTTTGAATATTCTTATGTTTCCTAGGATGCAAGTAAAAAAATTTATTGAATATGCGCCTAGGAGTCAAATGTCAGTTAACAGGAAACTTGATTGTTCAACTTCATAAATAAATATTATATTTTTCTGAAGTAACTGTATAAATTTATATTAACAAATATCAATTTATAAGAGATCCCGTTAATCCTCATTGAGAACACTTAATTTTGTCAGATTTCTTAACTTTGTTTGACCAATCCACTATGTTGAGAATTATATCTTAACTTTTTTTTTTAAGTTTTGGTATATCATTTCTAAAAAGTTTCAGTAGACTCAGGGGGTACCTGTGTTTTCATTACATGGATAAATTGTATAATGCTATATACAAATTGTATAATGCTGAAGTCAGGGCTTTTAGTGTACCCATCAACAGAATACTGTACACATTGTACTTGACAGATTTTTACCACTTACCCCCAAGTAGCACATACCACCCTTCTTAGTTTTCAATGTCCATTATACCACTTTATAACAATATACTCCTTGTTTAGGACCCATTTATAAGTGAGAATATGTGATATTTGCTTTTCCATTCCTAACGTACTTCACTTAGGATAATGATCTCCAGTTCCATCCAAGTTGCTGCAAAAGTCATTATTTCATTCCTTTTTTATGGCTGAGTAGTACTCTATGGTGTGTGTGTGTGTGTGTGTGTGCACACACACTACATTTTCTGTATCCACTTCTCAGCTGATGGGCACTTAAGTTAATTCCATATCTTTACAATTGTGAATTGTGCTAAGATAAACATAAGGGTTCAGGTGTCTTCTTTATAAAATGACTTATTTTACCTTGAGTAGATACCCAGTAGTGGGATTGCTGGATTGAATTACTTCTTTGAGAAATCTCCAATCTCTTTGCCATAGAGGTTGTACTAGTTTACATTTCTACCAACAGTGTCTAAGTATTTCCTTTCACTACATCCTCACCAATATCTATTGTCTTTTGACTTTTTAATAATGGCCATTCTGACAGGGGTAAAGTGGTATCTCATTGTGGTTTTAATTTGCATTTCCCTAATGATTAGTGATGTTGAGTATTTTGTCACAGGTTAGTTGGCCATTCACCTATCTGCTTGTGAAAAAAAAATGTGGTTTTTGTCCACTTTTTGCTGGGTTATTTGCTTTTGTCTTGCTTATATTTTTGAATTGTTTCTAGATACTGGATATTAGTCCTTTGTCAGATGTATAGTTTGTGAATACTATTTCCCAGTCTGTAGATTGTCTCTTTACTCTGTGGATTATTTCCTTTCTTGTGCAGAATCTTTTTAGTTTAGTTAAATCCCATTTATTTATTGTTGTTTCTGTATTTGCTTTTGGTGTCTTTACTCATAAATTCTTTGCCTAGGCCAATGTCCAGAAGAATTTTGCCTACCTTTTCTTGTGGAATTTTTATGCTGTCTGGTCCTACATTAAACTATACTTTCTTTGTCTCATAACCTATTTGAATTGCTCAAACTTTATATAATATTTTTTATGTCATAGAGAAGTAAGGCTTTTCAAAATTACAGAAGCATGACAAAGCTAAGAGGATAATCTGGTCTGGATGCCCAGTTATGAAGAGACAAGAAGATTAATTGGTGGTATATACTATGCCCTATGAGAAAGCTACTGTTATTAGCACAGGCTGTTAGTGGCACAGGTATAAAATGTGTAATGAAAATGGGAAACAGAGTGAAAAGAAGAAATCAAGGTAAAGGAAATGCAAATGATGAAAGAGGTTGGGCACATTAGGAAGGTGCAATCACTCTTCAGGTAGGAGTGAAATTTTTTATCTAATTCCTTTCACTCTTTCTCTTTTAAGAACTTGTACTGGGAAGGTGTCATAACACACCTACTTCTATACCTTATCTGAAACCCGTGGGGCTAGGGGCTAGATGTGCTCCATATTTAAAAATTTTTCAGATATTTAAAGGTGCATACATTTTATATTTCATAGCACCTCCAGCTGAGTCCAGCAGCACCTCCCAGTGAAACACAGTGATATTACTCCAGGAAAATATAAGCATATTCATACTTGTTAGGACTTATAAAAGATTAAAAATGGATTTATTTCACTTTCAGTTTGGTTTTACTCCCATGCAAGTTCAGGTCAGCTCAGATCAGTTTAGCTCCCCAATTAGTTTTAAAAAAACCAATTGTTAGAACTTTTTGGATTTTGTTTTTTTGTTCTTTTTTTTTTTTTTTTTTAGATCATGACTATGGCTTTGCACTGTTGTTGTAACAGCTATCAGTAATAATATATTTGTGAGATAGTATGGACTTAAATGCTTGCTATAATCAGGTACTTTGTCTATAAGTAGTAGCAGCAAACCCTTACTGTAGTTAACCAAATATGGTTCAACTAAGATCATAAAAATATTTTAAAATAGGTTTCATTGGTCTCTATCTAGAATCATATTAATTCTAGGATTTTTTGCACAACTTTAAATCAAGAAAATGTGTGGTAATGAAATTGAGGATTATTTAGAAGTAACTTTCATTGGTAGACATAAAATTTATTAGTGATATCATACATACATTTTCACTTTTGTTAGAATTTTATGAAGAAAATGTTTGGTTCTGTTTAAGCAACATAGATGCATTTATACATTATATTAATTTTGTACTTAGTATTAAATAAGCGATTTTTAAAAACCCACTCTGACAGCCAGTTTATACCTATAAAACCTGAGCATGATTTTCTTGTGCAAACAATATATAGGTCTAACATATATTAAGTTGGAAAATGGAACACAATAAATTGCCTGGTCCAGAGACTTACTGAAAGTAATATTTCTTCAAATTATTCTACTTTTCCCAAGACTTAAAAGGATTCACACAGTGTAGAATATGTTTATAGTTGAACATATAGAACAGAGAATAAGTAGAAGACAATAAAATAGGAGTATATATTTTAATTTCACAATTTAAGTAAAAAGAATATGAAGTAAGACCATGGGCGTTAACCTAATTATTTGTTCCTCTGCCAGGGCTATCTTGTTTTTTTAAGTTTAACACCACTGCTATCAAAAGGCTTATTCTCATAGCTAAATAGTGAATTAATTTTTTGGAGAGGATAAATAGATAGGAGAGAATTACTATAGTTTTTAACCAATCTAAGCATTAACTTATTTACATATTCAGTTCCTCAAATTCATGTGAATTCATTTATTTATACATTTGCAAGAATGTGGTTATATTAATTCTACAACTCACCATTAAAGTCATTCTTAAAAGTCTGCACATTCTTCTAAAAATTAAAAATAGAAATACCATATGATCCAGCAATCCCACTTCTGGGTATTTATGCAAAAGAATTGAATTCAGGTATGTCAAACAGATACTAGCACTTCCATGTTCATTACAGCACTATTCACAATAGTCAAGATGTGGAAACAGACTGAATGTCCAACGATGGATGAATGGATTTATAAATGTGGTCTATACATACAATGGGATATTATTCAGCCTTTAGAAAGAAGGAAATCCTTCAGTATGTGAAAAGATGAATGAACTTTGAGGATATTATGTTCAGTGAAATAAGCCAGTTACAGGAGGACAAATACTGCATGATTCCACTTATATGAAATATCGAAATAGTCCAACTTATAGAAGCAAGTAATGGAATGGTGGCTGCCAAGGGCTGGGGGTATAGGGAAATGGGGGTTGCTAATCAATGGGTATAAAATGTCAGTTAAGCAAGATGAATAAGTTTTAGAGATCTGTTATACAATATCATGCCTATAGATAACAATGCTGTATTATGAAATCTGCCAAGAATGTAGATCTCATGTTAAGTGTCATTATCATAAAAAATTCTTTAAAAAATAATAGGTCAGCATAATTATTCTTTTAACATTCTCAATTATTCACACACATAATAGTGATAAGTAAAAATGCAAACAAGTAAGGAAAAAAAATGAGTGAAATAATTGAATGTGTCACGTAGTGATGTGTGAATTATACAGAGCAGCGATTAGTTCATGCACCCAGTCACAGGCAGAGATGCTCTAGGTCTGTGCTACCCAGAGTAGCTGCTGCTACTGCTGCATCTTCATCTAGAAAGGTAGGCATGAAAATGATGTGTTCACAACATATTACATATAAACATACAGGATTCATGGATAACTTGAAAATAGGTTGTTCCACAAGCATTATATTGACCCTTTATATCTTGTCCATTATTTTTAGTGCAAAGGGTGATTTTTATTGATTTGATTGCTTTACAATTATATTTGAAATCATATGTAAACTAATATAAAGGGTTATATTATTTGTTGTGGAAAGAGTAGATCTTCAGGAGAAAATGGTTGATGTCAATAACAATTTAGTTGAGAATTATGGTTATTAAATCATTTCATATAATATGCACTTAATTGTGTTTAAAATACTATGTGATCTTTGAATATTTTAAGACCCAAATAAGACTAAAGAAAGAAGCTGGAACAATAAATAAATAAGAATAGAAGAAAATTAAAATGTAAAGAAAATGTCAGTGAGTTTGATTTGACTTTAGACATTTTTCCACAAATTTTAAAACTTTAGATTAATTTTTTAAATGCTACAGAGTAATTCTGTAATGTAATTTCAACAAATACATACAATTAAAGTCCAACTAGATTCTGTAAGAAAAGTACAATTACATAGCTTAAAAAAAGAAACTTCCTAATGACTTTTTTGGTTTTTTTTATACTTAAATTCAACAATACATATAATTTTGTTAATTGTGCCATTTCTGATAATTTACAGATGTCTTTGTTATTAGATCTCAATTAAATCTATGTCTCACATAAATACACATTATCAGAATGAAAAATAACATATCTCACTCCCCTACTAATTGCTGTACTTTATGTCCTCAGCTTTCTGTTCTGTCTAAAGACATTTTAAATAGATTCCAAAGAAAAGTAGGGATATAAGTGGGAGATTATATAAAAAAAGATAAAAAATAACAGTGGGCTAGTTTGTATTTTTTTAATTAAAGTTATAATTTTTTTATTTCAGCTTATTATGGGGGTATAAAAGTTTAGATTATGTATATTGCCCATGCCCCCACCCTCCCGATAGTTTGTATTTTTTAATTCTTTATAATATGATTTTTCATCTTTTTTAGTCTACTTGAAATTATTCAAACTAGAACATAGCAATGAAAATCACCCACTTCCAAAATTTGAGTCACCAAATCAGTTCGTCCTAGGAGCATAATTTGTGAAAACTCCTATTTGTGGTTACTAAGAAAAACATTTTTTATAATTCATTTACTCATGTGCTTAATACTATAATGAAAATATAACTGTTTCTGTGGCTTTTGCTGCTATTCCCTGGACATTTTTAATAGTGATTTTATGGATACTGTTCACTATTACAGAACTTTTAAAAGCACATATTTTTTATTTGCAAGAGCATTTTTGATGTCATAGCTATACAGAGAAACAGCTGTTAAGATAAGCCATTGCCCCTTTACCTCTGAGAATTGGCTGCTGTGTCCAATATAACTCTTTTCTGAGATACCCACATAGTTGAAGTTTTTATAGATGGGGTATTGTTAATCTTTCTTATTGTATCAGTATTCTAAATTCAGCAATCAGAAAAAAACTTAATCCGTAAGGGAGCACTGTGATAAAAGCCCAGTATTCAGCACATTTTTTCCCCATTTTTGAGAAGTGACATTTTATGTGTAGGTGCCAAAAGTGAATTGGGGTAGTGAAAGTGGGAACATTTCAAATTTATAGTTACTACAGAGATTGTAAAAATTATGATCTGACTGGAAAACAATTTTGTGTCACCTCCCAAAGAACGAGGGACTTTCAGGAATCTTGGCTCTGTCACTTACTGTAACCTTGACATTATTTTATGTCTCTAAGTTTTATTTTCCTCATTTATAATATGGGTTACTACTAATACAACTCATATACATTTATCAAGATTATTAAATAAGAAAATACTTGCTAAATGCTTAATATAGATCTTGCCATATAGTATGTACTCAGAAAATGTTAATTATATATGTAACTATATAACACAATATATTATATATATCTAATAAAAATGTTAGTTATTAACCTTATTATCATTATGTGTTGTCCTTTTATAATGCATAGCCCATATTCTTGGGTCCTTGACTTTGAATAATCCTTTGTCAGATGACATGGGCTTTCTCAGTAACTTTCTAAGAGGTGTTCTCTGAAAGTGTCCTTCCAATGCAGCAAAGATTCATAAAAAGAAGTTTTCTCTTATAGAAATTACTTATTTTACAATTAACAAAAAGGGATGAGTTCTTTCTGAAATTCATCCTCCTGCCCCTGGTAGGCAGGAGATCCTACAGTAAAGAAATAAATCACCCACAGATGCTTATATCTAAGCATCTAAGGAAAGTGAATCTCTCATTTCTTAGAATTGTTCTCTTTTGTTTTTGCTTTAGATCAATAGAAATAAGATTAAAAGAAGGTATTTGGGGACTGAGAGAAAAATCTTAATTATTTGTGTTAGTGCTTCACTTCCAGTCTATAAATCTGTGGTTAATATCATTAAAAAACAAAATCATAAGAGCAAAAAGCTTGATTAGAAATGTCTTAGGATGGCATAATATTATATTTTTGTACCATTTTGCAACATGCATACTGTTATAATTTTATTCTATAAGTACCACACATACCAGGTCATCTGTTCTGAGAAAACAATGGTCATAAAAATATTGCTATTGCCACATTTTATCCTACCTGACATGTACTATTGATCAGATTCTAGTCCACGATATAGTAGCTCTCCAGAAGCATGACAGGAACAATCATGAATTTTAGTATGGGTTATAAATGGATACTATATAAACATCTCACTCAAAAATTGTTTTGCAACGATATATATCTTTGGTGTAAGTGCTTAAATAACACTTTCCCATTTCAGCTGTTACTGTCTTTTCAGGGTTCTGGGTCAAGTACTGAAATCTGTGGTGATAAAACCTTAATTCCTATTACTATGTGAAAGGCTATTGTCATTACTTACATTGTTAAATTGTTTTTAACCCTAAATCAACTGAATTGTGCCCCAGAAAGAAATATGGTTCAATGTCAAATTTATATGTTTAACCAACTCAGACTTGCAAGAACAATTTTACCTTTGGCTTTATAAAATCTAAATAAAGGAAAACACTATCAATAATAGTTTACAAAATTATTATACTTAGATCAAACAGGACTATAAAATTTTATATAAATTATATTTGGGAATGAAACAAGTCAAACTGACTATACTTTAATGCTCTGAAAGTTTGACATATTTTTCTCATAACTATTGGTAGGATACCTTTTTTATTGTTTTGTTTTGATTTGGTTTGGTGTTCTGTAAGATCCCAGTTCTAATACAAATTTCTACATTTTAGAGGGTCACATGGTTATACAGACAGCATATACTGTTGAATACACTGATAACTTAGAAGCCTTCTCCCCACCCATTAAACTCACTCCAGAGACTTAAGCCTGAGCATTGTACAGGCTCTTCCTCCTCAATGTGCCCACCTTCTCTTCTTTAACAAATGTCAGATCAGCATTGCAGTCTTGGTGCTCTCTGCCTAGTCTTGTTCTTCCTTTCCTCTATCCTACACAGCAATGTTCCCGAATAAATCTCCTGCAAGTCCAATCTTGTGCTCGTGTCTGCTACATGGAGGACCTGAGATGATGCAGTGGCTTAATTATTTTCATGGATACTAGAGATAGTCTTGCACTGGTGGAATCAGCGGTAATTGAGAAATGTGGTCTGGCTAAAATATTAAATGTTTTTCCTATTGTGTGAATAGAGTATAAGAGTTTCTGCTGCTAGGAATGGTAAAGAAACAATGAAGACCAACCTGATTACAGGAAACATCTAGAAAAATTAGACAAAATTTGAAGGGAAAAATCTGAAGACATCAAAAATTATTTAAAAATCAACATTTTTTTATTTCAGCCTATTATGGGGGTACAAATGTTTAGGTTACATATATTGCTTTTGCCGCACCCGAGTCAGAGCTTCAAGCATGTGTATCCCCCAGACAGTGTGCACCACGTCCATTAGGTGTATATATACCCGCCATCTTCTCATCCCCCCATCTACCCGACACCCCATCAATGTTGCTAATATATGTGCACTTAAATGTTGATCAGTTAATTCCAATTTGATGGTGAGTACATACGGTGTTTGTTTTTCCATTGTTGGGATACTTCACTTTGTAGAATGGGCTCCAGCTTTATCCAGGATAATATAAGAGATGCTAGATCACCATTGCTTTTTGTGGCTGAGTAGAACTCCATTGTATACATATACCACATTTTATTAATCCACTTGTGTATTGATGGGCACTTGGGTTGTTTTCACATCTTTGCAATTGTGAATTGTGCTGCTATAAACATTCTAGTGCAGATGTCTTTTTTATAGAATGTCTTTTGTTCTTTTGGGTAGATGCCCAGTAATGGGATTGCTGGATCAAAGGGTAGTTCTACCTGTAGCTCTTTGAGATATCTCCATATTACTTTCCACAGAGGTTGTATTAGTTTGCAGTCCTACCAGCAGTGTATGAGTGTTCCTGTCTCTCCGCATCCATGCCAACATTTATTGTTATGGGACTTTTTGATA
>CM052454.1:5850318-5872659 GCA_028533085.1 Varecia variegata
GCCAACATTTATTGTTATGGGACTTTTTGATAAAGGCCATTCTCACTGGAGTTAAGTGATATCTCATTGTGGTTTTGATTTGCATTTCCCTGATGATCAGAGATGTTGAACATTTTTTCATATGTCTGTTGGCCATTAGTCTATCTTCTTTTGAAAAGTTTCTGTTCATGTCCTTTGCCCACTTTTTAATGTTTGATTTTGTCTTGCTGATTTTGCTTAGTTCTATACAGATTCTAGTTATCAGCCCTTTATTGGATGTGTAGCATGCAAATATTTTCTCCCATTCCATAGGTTGAATGTTTGCTTTCATGATAGTTTCCTTGGCTGTGCAGAAGCTGCTTAATTTGATCAGGTCCCATTTAATTATTTTTGTTGTTGCTGTGATTATCTTTGTGGTCTTCATAAATTCAACTCATAGTAGATAACAGACTTAAACCTAAGGCATGAAACTATAAGAATTCTAGAAGAAAATGTTGGAAAAACTCTTAAAAATCAATGAATTTTAAGACCAGATGCAGAGAAAAAAAGAAGAGATGTAAGCTCAACATTCTGAGTATTTTTCTAATAGAGGCATTTCAGTTTTACAGATAAAAGAAGGACAGTGAACTAAAGATTGGGATATACTCTCAAACAACTTACTCAATTTTCAAGCTGAATACTGCTTTAATTAAAAGTTCAGAGTTCACCTTTTTATTGCAATGTTTGATAATTGTGTGAATTTGGGCAAGCTATTTAACCTATCTACATTTTCTCACTGTAAAATGAGTATAGCACTAACACACTACCTCATAAGTGTACCTCAAGAATTTATTCAGTTGATATTTGTAATGACATTGGGCAGAAGACTGTCCAATACATGATAAACACTAACAGTTTATTAGATATAAAGTAAGTGAAATGCACACACATACACAACATTCCCTAGAAGACACCATTTGATTTAAAGCCTGTAATTATTTCTGCAAAATAAAAAATGCTTCTCTCAAATGCCTTGTGAGGTTCACCTACAAAACTTCATCAATATTTAGTCTTTAGTAGAAAGTATAAAATGTAGAAACTCTATTAATATTCTGCAACATATATTTGGGAACAATTATTTCTAAATTTATGACTAAATTCATTGTCTGAAGTACTGCATCAGAAATTTTACTTAGTGGTAAATGATACAAACAAACATTTCAAGTGGTTGCTTATTAACTTACATGTTTAAATATGAACATTTCATAATACAAATTGAGCTATAATATGATTATGTAATTATGGAATGTGACTTGATTATCCTAACACCTTTGTTGTTACTGAATTTGGAAGTACAATCTTTCTGGAAATCTAACTATACTTTGGACAAAAATGCTTTACCTTGCCATATAGGCACATTACGTGGACTGGTTTTGTACATTCTTTACTAAAGCAATATGTGAAAAATCTCATAATGCCTACATGTTTTTTTCTACTAAAACAATTACAATATTGCTTTGATAATGGCTGGTTGCATAAGACTGCACCAGTCTAATTGCAGAACAGAAGGTATGTGGCATTTTTGAGTTTTAAAATGTCATAAAATATCTGTAATGTATTTCTTGTAATTATCTTATTAAGTCTGTATTAATATCTCCATTATGCAAATGATGCATAAAGAAATTACATAATTTAAAGAAATTGAAAAAAGTCTGAATCACAAAACAAAACGGAGTGATTATGGTGTTTTTATGGTTTACCACTCTAAGCTTCATTATTTATTAAGTAGTAGTGTTGAACTGAGGTAAGTCCTTTTCCTAAGATGAAAAGTAATTATTTATGACATTATTAGTTGTCTAAATGCCATCTAGATGGATGCTCCATTTCATACTGAAACTAATTTTCAAACTATTTGCAGGATTCTCAGAAATCATAGTTGAGTTCTATCTACACACCATATCTGGTCAGCTGCCTATGATTTCCTAGCCTGTTGGCACTGATAATTTGGAACAGCTTGTATTTCAAATCACTCAGGCACTTAATAGCTAATAAATGTTTACACTGGGAACAAAATGGAGACGAAGACAATTTCTGAAGGACAACATCAGTTTGTAAACCAGCCTTGGACATTACCCAGGAATGTTGGCTTCATTTTTTATTATTAGTTTTACTCTTTCTGTGGCTGACACCAAGTTTTCAAACAGCCTCACTTTTTATACTAGTCTGGTCATTTGCAAAAAAAAATCTTTTATATCATAGTTTTGATAAATCAAAACTATTTAAAGGCATAAAATTTCTTATATATTTGTACAATTTATTTATATCTTCATTTATCTATGCCCTCAGAGAGTTGCCTCCCACACTGATTCTGGGCAGAGCCATGCAGTTTGCTTTGGCTAATAGGAAAGCAGCAAATGTGATAAAAGCACAGGCTAGAAAAGTGCTTAGCTTTGGGATTTGCCCATTGGTACTACTGAAATATTCTTCCCCAGGGTAGCCCATTGCCTGATGAAAAGCAATGATCATGTCACTCCCATCACCCCAACTAATATGTATCCCCAATTCCCAGACATAAGAATGAGGCCATGCTAGATCAATCAGCACTAGATTCCCTGCAGCTGACTACAGATGCATAGGCAAACCTTGTTGAGATCAGCAGAGCATGGCCTACATCAGCAAAACAGTCCAGGCCACACAGAGACACGTGGAAAGCAATTGTGTTTGTGTTAATGCACTGGATTTTAAAGAGTTTTATTAATGCAGCTAAAACTAATTGATAAACATAGTTTGTACAGTCCGTTATAAAAATGTTTTGCTCATTGGGCCTATTTTCAAAGGCCCAAAGCAAATGTTTACTAATAAATGTTTTGAATAGTGGTATCTAGAGAATTTTTTGGGCTTTTTCTTTATTTTGTTTTCTTTGGCAAGTAAATAGATTGGAACTCCATGTAGAATCTTTTGCTCAGAATTATGAAAGCCACCAGGAAATTTTGAAATCATGCTTTTAAAGGTCACCACTTGTCAATATAATAAAATACATGAAATACACTAATGATGCTTAATATTCAAAGCAAAGGTGTGTATATGTACTTCTGTATCCCTTCACCTAATAAAGTGTTTTAGTTTTGCTGAAATTTTTAAGCAATTTAAAATTTTTCATCTACTTCTATATATGACCATTTTATTTCATAAATTTTCCATCCATCAGCATTTTCACTGATTTTCCCTGGGTCTGAGAGGAAGAGGTGAGTTATTCACAGAAAATGTTGATAGTAGTTCATTGATAGAGATCCGCTTCTCTTTTTAAATTACTTTGTGGGATAAATTTATCAAGTTTCTTTTTATAATGGCAAAGAAAGAGACAAAGCCATACTTAACGATAAGCACACAATTAAGTTTCAAGATTTGATTGAACATTTGTAGGTTTAATTATATTTTATAAAAATATAGGTATTATGCCAAAATATCAAATAGCAAAACAATGTAACCCTTTATTGGTATACAATAACAATGTTATTATTTATTAATACCTAAATTTCACTAACTTTAAAAAACACAAAGTGTACTGGTAGAATATAAGAAGTCAAATGTGGTAAGGTAGTGGATGTTAGCTGTAATCTAAATGAGTTTTTAGGCCAACTATACATCCTGAGAATATATATATCAAATATATGCATAAAATTATCAAGTCATATTTCTAAGGACCCAAATGTTTAATGGTTTCCAATATAATCTTTATGTCTTCATTTTCAAAATTTTACTCATCTGTCACTTTCTAGCCAAGTAAGAAAACTAGGAAATAAGTATAGGAACTCATACCATGAGGCAAAAAAAAAAAAAAAAAAAAGTGATAAATTGATTTCACTAAAAGAATTTTAAATCTGTGAATTATTTAAAAGGTGAAACTGAAATCTTAGAGTATTTTGAACACCATAAAATGTTCATTATTCTACACTTTCCAAATTTTGTGAAACTCACTTACATATTTATTATTCAACAAGAAAATTCTGTAGACAAAACTGCACATTATCCCAGCTCTTCTTTCATATATTTTTGAAATTCAATACTCAAAACACAATCACCCTCTATAGTCACTAAAATTTCTATAGGGTAAAAATATATTAATGAATTAATATTAATGAATATAGAAATCAAGTCTTTCAAAATCATGTATAATCCCCAAAACAATTATGTTTGCCTTTGGATGGCAAAAAATTTTCAAACATTTAAATTTGTCACTGACAGTACAGATATAAATACATATGAGCAAAATATATAATGTGTATGGAAAAAATAATTAATAATTATTATTATATTATATTTCAAGTAATCAAATATGTGAAAACTTTAATACTTGTCTTAAAATTTCATGTGACTAATTTCCTCCTTTGTCCTCTCACAGTATCTTGTAGCCACATCTATTATACCCTTTAACATTATAATGAAATAATTTCAGTTAATATTTATGTCCTCTCTTTGACTGTGACCTCCTTGAGGGTCAGATCTATTTCTTGTTTTATTGTTTTATCCTTGTATCTGGCACAGGAACTTAAAATCAGTTGATGCTTTAAAAATGGTTTTCAGTGAATTAATGCTACCCTGTCAGTTTTCTGGGATTTGAAAAACTATTCTGTTCATTTCCACCTTAGATCCACCACTCATCTTCCGGAGGCTGGAGGCATCCCTCCCTACACTGTTTATGGCAGAAGGTGAAGATCTAGTTGAAAGGAGCAGATAGAGGCTAAAAAATAAGGAAGTAACTGGCAATGAAAGAAATGGAAAGGCAGTCCAAATTAAAGAACTGACTACTAGCACCAGGATCTTGTGCTGTGAAAAGTTTTGGGGTTTATGGGCCTGTTTATCGCATGGCATACAATAGTAAAATAACCAGGCTTTCTTGCTGGGTGTGTTTACTCTGATATTGTCGTTAGCTAATATAAAAAATAGTTGATGAAAATAGTAACATTTTTAGATAAACTAATATAATGCAAGTAAATGGAGACTTGACCTAAATAACTCTAGTGTTACTATATCTATTCTAAAATATTCCCAAAGCATAGTCCTCAAAAAGTTGATACTAGCCATGTGAAATTCTCATGAATCGTTGGTGAATATTCATGAAATATTCATTGACCTAAGTTTATAAGCATTCACTGAAATTCACAAATTAGGGTGCTTATTGGCAATCTATCAAATCTGAAAACATAAAAAGACACATTTTATGTACATGTGGGTTCATGTGTCCTATTTGAAAAGTGAATTTTTATGAACTTTAATGCCATAGGCGATCCAAAATAACTAATTCTGACTATGTTATGTTCCTGAATCTCTGTGAATAATGTCAATGGCATTTACTTGTACAAAAATAATATGTAATTTAATGACAGGAAAGTACATTTAGGTTATTTGCATTCTGTAGAAATACTCAGTTAACTAAGCCAATGTACTAAAGGTCTTGTTGGCAGGGGACATTTGCTAAAATAAAGAAAAAAAAATAAGAAAGAGTAAGTATTTGGGCCAAGAAAAATTTTGTAATCTAGGTTTATTTTGTTGTTTAGCCTTTGTTTTATTCGTGTATTTGATGATGTCTCTTAATTGCTAATTACTTTCCTAATTGTATGCATTATTCTTTCCTTCACTTTCTGCTTTTTTGGCCCGTACTAGAGAGAACATTTAGCACCTTGCTATATTTCTTACTCCAGTTTCACATACTAGAATACATAAACACCACACAAGAAATCACACCTTTTATCTGTGTTCCTAATTTATATTTGATCACATAAATTAATTATTATTATTATTTTTTTTTTTTTGGAAATTTACAAGCAGGATAATCTAATTTATTGTTAGACAAAATAGGTGAACAAATTCAGTCCAATTCAGTGAATATTCATGGAGGATCTACACTGGATAAATTGTATAAAGTTCTAAGTATACAAAATTTCTCTGATGTTATTAGAATTTCTTTGGTAGTGGAAATAATAGTTTGCATTTAGTGGAAAATAAGAAGTAGGAAAATTAAATTTTAGATGATGAGTTGTGTCTCACTAAACCTTTAGGAGAGTGCTTCCTCCTTCAGAATTGATTGAGCAAAAAGATTTCTTACTGCCACAAGTTTTCCCACAAGAGTAGAGAAGGCAAGGAACAGTGTTCTATGATGTTGACTCCAGTCAAAATGTCCTGAACCATCAGTGCAGGCCTACTTAGGTTAGAAGCAAAAGCCACTATATTTTATAAATTTTGACATGTGCACCATAATGTATACATCCTATACTCATGTCTTTTCAGCCAGAAACAATTGTCTTCCTGTCAAATGCTTCAAAAAGATTCATTGTTTACTTTCTAGAGAAGACTGAAGCTTGACCTTGGGCTATCAGTTCCTAAACATTTCTGCTACAAGGCTCACAAAATAAATATCTCTGCAAAATTCAAGTTCCAAACTCTAACAGACATCGCCTGCTTTTCAGTCTCTATTTTAAAAAATTAATTCCAACAACACTGAAAGCATAATGAAACATAATCAAGTTCTGATTTTATAAAGTATCTTTTCTTATTATAAAAACCCAAATAGAAAATTCACATCTCATTACAAGGCACAAGTAGAAGGGTGTATAGAGACTGGTAGCATTAATGGGATAGCATGTCAGGGACATATTTCTCCTGCTTAAAGATACAATCAGGAATTAATTCACCAGTCACTTAATGTAGTTCAGAGATTCCATGTATGTGATTTTGTGAAACTCCAAACGAGGACAATTTATAGAATGAAATGTCATTCATTTAAAATTTTCAACTGGTGTTCAATTACATTTCAAATGTTGTTCGCATCATAAATACATCATTTAATTTTATATTGATTTTTTCTTAACAAAATCAACCATATGTTACCACTAAAAATATATAAAAATAGAAAAGAGTAAAATCAAGAGAGAAGACCAACAAAAGTCAACATCTTTTGCTTATTCTTTGTTTTTACATATCTGTAGCCTTCCAAATATTTATTTATTAATTTCATACTTCAACTATTAAAAATTCATTTTTAAGAAACAAAAGGGTTTTATAAATTCTATCAGTTGCCAAATATACTAATATATTGAGGATGAAGTTTAGAAGGTTTTCCATAGAATAATTCATAGCATGGGGAAGAATTAGGGATGTGAGTAAGGAATATTCCTAACCTGTAAGAAGCAAACCCTTTCCAGTACTGTGTAATTGATCCGAGAGAGACAGCTCAAGAAGTCAGAAAATAGAAGAAAGGGAGGAGATGAGATTCAGATAGCCTGGAATTTCTCACAGTTGGGGCAAACTTTAGGAAACAGGAATTGTAGGGTCATCCTGTTGTATTTGAGGAATCCTGCTTTCTAAGGCATAGGAGAAGAAATTGTGTATGCACAGTGCACTGTCTAATATAGTGTTTGGGAAGTATGTTAGCAATGTCTGGTAGAGTGGCAGAGATGCTGCTTATCTTGCAGGAAGAATTGGTTTAGAACAGGCCTGGGCAAATGAAAAGGAAGGATAAAGATTCTAGAGACTAAGCCAGAGCTCATCAACCTCAGAAAGAGATGCAATTATTTTATCCTAAAACAACACATAGGACATTATGCACAATTATTAATATCAGACCAAGGGAGCCATACCAGTCATACTCCAACAAAAAGCAGGGGGAAATTGAGGACAGGCCATTATCTATCAACATTCCCTGTACCTTGCCCACTTTCCCCCCTTGTGCCCCATCTTCCCCACCACACAAGGATAGAAAACTTTTTATGACTAGACACAGTCTTAGAGGAGGGAGGAGATATCAAACCTTAGAATGGGTTAGAAAAGCCCTGTATGTAGGTGGTCTTTTCAACTTAATTAGTATTTACCTGAATGTAAGTTAGAAGTAAAATTAATTTACAAGTTTAAGTTACCTGTCTTTCTCCCTCCTTCTTCCTGTGCAAGTCTGGATCCAAAGCCAGGATCAAAATGAAGATTCTGAGAATGAAATGAAAGTAAAACACTGAATATAAAGTTACTTATTTTTTACACATCTGAATTTATTGTGCAAATTTCAAACCCATGGCACATTTTAAAGTAAAATGAATGAATGTTTATAACTGTAAAAGATAAACTTGCTTATTTTTTATTTTTTTAACGCAACAGCATAATTTTGCAGACAGCCATCAGCGTTGTTACATGTCTCAATAGTTTGTTCCTTTTTAATAGTGGACAGTATCCCATGATATGGACATGCCACTGTTTGTTTAGTCTTTTACCATTTGAATCACACCTGTCTTGTTTCCAGTTTTTGCCTATGTGAATAATTTATAAGACTCAAAATGAGCAAGAGAGTCTATTGTATGCACCCATATTTTTCAATTAACATACTTTTATTTTTAGAGAGGTTTATAGAAGAATTGTACAGAGGGTTCCCATATTCCCCTCTCCCCACCATCCCAAAGATTTGTATTCTTAACATAGTCAATAAACATTCATTTATTACAACTGATGAGCCAACATTGATACATTATTATTTACTAGAGTCCCCAGTTTACTTAAGGTTTGTTCTTTGGGTTGTACATTCTATAGGCATTGACAACAGTATAATGGCCTAATGGCGTATGTCCACTGTTATAGTAACACACAGAATAGTTTCCCTGCCCTCAAATTCCCCTATGTTCAAATCTATTAATTCTTCCTTTCCTTCCTCCCAATGAAACCCAGGCAACCAATGATCTTTATCCCATAATTTTGCCCTTTGTTAAGTGTCAAATAGTTGGAATCATACATTATGGAGTAGCTTCTTTCAGTTAGCAATATGCATTTATTGTTCCTTCATGTCCTTTTATGGCTTGATAGGTCATTTCCTTTTATCATCAAATAATATTCAATTTTATGTATAGACCACAGTTTATCCATTCACCTAATGAAGAACACCCTAGTCGCTTCCAAGTTTTGGCAATTATAAATAAAGCTGCAATTATAAAGTAAACATTGATGTGCAGGTTTTTGTGAGGACATGTCTTCAACTCATTTCTGTAAATACCGAGGTGTGAAATTTCTGGATCATATGATAAGACTACGTTTAGCTTTGTAAGAAACCACCAAACTGTCTTCCAAAGTGGCTATACCATTTTGCATCCTCACCAGCAACATAGTGAGAGTTTCTGTTATTTCACATTCTCCTCAACATTTGGTATTGTTAGTATTTGGGATTTTAGCCATTCTAAGAGTCGATTTATTATTATTTTTCCTTACTGTGTTCTTTCTTATTTCCTGTTCTTTATAGTTCCCTTCTCGTCTCTCTTTCCTGTTTAGAGAATTTCCTTTAGCCCCTCATTTAGGGTAGCTCTATAGGTGAAAAACATCATTAGTTTGTCTTCAACTGACAATGTCTTGATTTCACCTTCATTCCTAAAGTCTATTTTCACTAGAAATAGGATTCTGGGTAAACAGCTTTTTTTCTTTCAGCACTTTTACAAAATGCGTGCCACTTCCTTTTCGTCTCTGCAGGCCTAAGGAGAAACCCACTGTGATTCAAATTATTTTCCCCTATAAGTAAGACATCGTTTCTCTTTCACTGCTTTAAAATTTTTTCTTTGTGTTTCGTTTACAGAAGGTTTAACTATGATGTGTCATGGTATCGATTTATTTGGTTTTATCCTCTCTGGAGCTTGCTTAACTTCTTGAACCTGTAGGTTTATTTTTTTGCCAGATTTGTGGTATTTTCAAATACTATTTCTGTAAGTACCTTTTTCTGCCCCATTCTCTTTCTCCTCTCCTTCTGGGATATGATGCCATGAATATTTGATCCTTTGTTATAGTCCCAGAAGTTCTTTTAAAATTCAGTCTATCTTTTCTCTGTTTCTAGGATTGGACAATTTTAATAGTTCTATCTCCCAGTTCATTGACTCTTTTCTCTGAGTTGCTGACTCCATCAACTGAGCTTTATTTTCAGTTCTAAAATGTACATTTGGTTTATATTTTATTTCTTTGCTGAGATTGTATATTTCTTTCTGAGGCTTTTTAAATGTTGTTTCAAGCACTTTTGTAATTGCTCCTAGAATCACTTTTATGATGGCTGCTTTGAACTCTTTGTCAGATCATTCTGACATCTCGATATTGACTGTATCTTTTCCATTCAATTTGAGATTTTCCTATGTCTAGGTATAATGTTTCTTTTTTATTATCACTTGAAGATTTCGTGCATTATGGTGTAAGATTCTGGATCTCTTCTTCATAATTCTCTGCTTCAGAATTTTCCTCTGTGTGGTCCCTGCCAGACTCAAGCACTTCTCTCTATGTTATATACCTGAGCTGTGTCTCCTCTCCGCTCTCCTTGAACTGAAACCCTACCTTCCTTCTGGGTCAGTCCAGCAAGGGATATCTCTAGTCAGCCATGCTTGCCTAACCCCTAGACTAGTCTTTTTAATCTTCTATAAATTGAAGGTCTTTGTTCACTCAATAAATATTCACTGACCACAAATTTTCAAAATGTTTTCTAACTCTAAATTATAACTTTCTATGAAGAATTAATTAAATCACACTCTTTGATATTAGCTATAACAAATCTGTTCTAAATCAACCTAAACAATATAAATTTCTGCAAGCATTTATTTATAGTAATTTCTTTGTCCAGAACATATTCCTATCTTTCAAAGATATTAATGACATGGGCCCCTAGAAGATAGATAGAATATAAATATGTTTTTCAAGAAAGAAATTAATGTCATATTGAGACTATTTGAAAATTATGATTTAACTTTTTGAGAAAAGTATAAATGGAGGTGTAAAATAATTAAGTCGCATATCAGGTTTATTCTGTTCATGTGGTGACATTGGTTACTGACTGTATTATCAGAACATAACACATTTACAGTAATACCAGTGCACCATTCTGATGAAATTCATACGGTGACTGATAGTGTCTAAGAATATTGGAAACAGAAATGACTTTTTTAAATGCACATTTATTTGTTGTATCAGAGATATTTGTTTTGTTTAACAAAACTGCCACAACCAAGGTGTATTTTCTTTTTTCTTTTGCAGTTTTTGCCAATTTCTTACTTTGGTGATTATATTAAGTACTTTGCAAGGTGCTGCCTTGTTAAACATTTTTAATTAACTGCATAAAACCCTGCCTGGAATAAATATATTAATACCTCAAGTCATAAGAAATTAATATATTCAGTGCCCGTGTAATACCTACTATACCTTAACAAGTGCTCCTTGGCAATTTATTGAAAATTAGTTAAGTGTTGCCAAAGGAAGGCAAAAAACTCAACTAGAAGACTAAATGTAATTATTATGATTTTTGTGTAAATATACAGTACATATAATTGGATAAGGAGGATATGTTATAAATTTGATTATCAGCTGAATCATTCTTAAAATTTATATATGAAATATCAAATAAGACAACACTGCTAGTTATGTATTAAGTTTTGTGAGTACTTGAAGTCATATTTTCTTAATGTACATTTCAGTTACTATTGTTAAGACATTCAAAAATTCTATTAACATCATTGTCATTGTTTAAAAGATTGAAATAGGTGGATTTTTTTATATTTCTTTTTTTATTTATTATTTCAGAATATTATGGGTTTTCTTTTAGTGACCTATAATTTCTCCTTTTTCTGAAACTTTCTCTCTCGTAGCCTCATAGTTACCATACGGTCTTGCCTTCCTTTGTCTCATCCAAAATAGACATATTTGCACCATATTTTCTGAACAATGGACATTGCACTTAGAGCAAAGAATTTAGTTAATGCATTTGTTCTAACTTAACGTGTAAGTGAAATTTAAACACATGTCTTCTGTAGATAGCCTTTATAGAATAATGCTAAAGTTGTTGATTAGAAACACTGGTAGGCCTATGGGAGAGACGTTCTCAACTAGTGTGTCCAAAAATGCTACACAATAAGTTAATCTAATCCTATGTGACAAGCACTTGGCTAAGTGCTTTAGGAGAAAAAAATATTGTATTTAATCATTATGTAACTCCTATGAGATTTATCCTACTGTAACTATTATTAAATATGAATAGAAGCAGAAGAACTGACAGATAATTACTAGGTGTAAATATTGAGCCTCAGAATGATTAAGTTAGTCACTCAAGGACATGTATTTATTAAGTGATAGATTTGGGATTTGAACTCATGTAGTCAGAGCACAAAGATAAAGTACTTGGGCAGCTGGCAATAATTGGTCCTGGCATTCTATTGAAAAAAAGGATAAATTAATCATCACAATGCCTAATTCCTCAAGTAAAACTAGGTTGAAAGCCACCTACTGTGCCTAAGTATAAGAACAGCCCACATCCTGACGGTTTTTAAACTGATAGCTGTTAAGTAGAAGTGAAATAATGACCAAGCTATGACCACCCATGGATAACATTCCAAATTTTGTCTTTACAGACTCTTCCTTTCTTTCCAGTGTTTGCCTACATTAAGTTTAGGAATAGCTTTTAAACTTAAACCAAAGATGGAATATTTTAGAAACAGAAGATAAACATGCAGTGAGATCAGCTAGGGCTCTTATTCTTATATTCACCAGTTTATTCACACCCATAAGCTTATTTTGACACCATGTAAACTTGTCATTAAACAATGCATATACTGTATAGCTTTTGCCTTCTTCAGAGGAATGTCTGTATACAATTGATACTTTAAATACCAGGAGTTCACCTTTCTTAGTTCCCCATAAAACTTTCACATTGAATGTTTAGCATTTTTTTTTTTTTTGCTATTTTTATCCTTAAGTAGAAGGGAATATTTTGAAATAAAAAAATTTACATGAATGAGACTATATTTTATATTTATTTCTATTTATATACCTATATAATATTAAGAATTACCATGTACCTAGCACTTTGTTATATACAAAAAATGATGTAGAGAAAATATATAAATAATGTGAAAATGTGTAATGTCTGATAAACATATGGGTTTTTTTAGTATTTGTTGGTGTTAAGCTGTTGTGTTAAGAGAGCTACACAATTTCATTCTAGCTATGTTAAGAAAAGGAGAATCTGTTTCAGGATATTAAAAGATATTAGTAGAATATTTTATGGATATTAATGGAATATCATATTATGGATATATGAATGTGGATTACTGAAAGATAGTAAAGGCCTTCAGAAATTATTGAGGAACTGACAAAGGGGGTACTAGGTTGAGTTTCAGGAACAACCACCCAAATCATACCAAGGAACCTGTAATGCCAAGGAAGTTTCCCTTAAGATCATAAACGTGTAAGCTCTAGAACCACATTTACATTGTCACTATTGGAACGCTGTCAAAATAAAAGTCCACCATGATTAGTAAATCACAGAGCTATAGAGAATCAGTATATCATCATGATGAAAAAAAAAAAAATTTGGAGTTTCTGCTCTTTTCCCCAGAAGAATACTGTACCTATTACAATCTGCACCAGCAAAATTGGTATTTGTACCTTGTCTATACACCTGGGGAGTCAGTTACTGAACTATGGAACAACTGCTGATGTC
This sequence comes from Varecia variegata, assembly GCA_028533085.1. Lineage (NCBI taxonomy): Eukaryota > Metazoa > Chordata > Mammalia > Primates > Lemuridae > Varecia > Varecia variegata. The sequence continues at coordinate 5,863,766 of CM052454.1, forward strand.
GCTGCATAAACTATCAAATGTCTTAATGCCCACATTTGCCAGGTGAATAGCAAAAGAAGCTTCCATATGGCCTCCATCTCATTTGCATCTTCCAATATTTTTGAGCACATATGATTAGCCAAATCTAAGTCATATCTAGAAACTGAAATCCAAATGGGTTTAAAATGTTCAGTTTTTATTTTTCCAGCCTCTGTATTATAGGAAAGCAAGCTAGAGGAAGAAAGAATAGATGTTGAATGATTAACATGGAACATACATTCTGTGTTATTAAATAATGAATTACATAGATAATATCTTCATTTAGGTGCTGATATCTTTCAAATCTGTATTCTAGTATATTTTGTTTTTCCAAGTTTCCTGCCATTGACTGTACATCAGTTAGAACGTTTCCAGCTGCAAACAAACAAAATACTATATTAAAGGTGAATTAATAATGTAGATAATCATTACAGATTATCACAGAAAAAGCAGCTCAGAGCCAGAGCAGTTTCAGGGTTGTTGAAGTAGTTCAAACGTGTTTTTAAAAGCTCTTCCTTCTTTATGTTCCATCATCTCAGAGTGTTGATTTTGATTCTCAGGCTTATCCTTTATAATCTGAAGACAGGAGATGCATGTTCACGTAACCCTTGTTGCAAAGACAGGAAGTTGAAGGCAGCTTCTCCTCACATGACTCTTTATGCAATGGAGGGAGTCTTCCGGTGAAACCCACAGCAGCTTGCCTTTGAGAGGACTGAGTGAAATGTCAGGACACTCCTATAGAAACACTTGGAAAGCTACTGGATTGGTCAGGAAGAAAAGACTTTACCAGCACATAAGACGAGCAAAGTAGTTCCACGAAGGCATTTCAAAATCTACCAACCAGGTCAGAATTACTTGTCTTCTGTCCCCACCAACCCTGCTCCTTTCCTTCAGCATCTACTTCTGTGAATGGTAGGTACCCTCATCTATTCAGTCTCCTAAGCCATTTCATCCTCTGCTACTACTCAAATTCAGTTGGTCAAAAAATCCTGTCTCTTTTACTTCTTTTTTTTTTTCATGCAAATTTTTAATTGGCAAATTTTAACAATACAGACATTACATCTTAACAAACAACTTCTACTTTTCAATTAACATAACAATTATGCAGTTACTTTTAACAATTCTTTTTCTTAGGAGCCAAAATAATTCATGGAAGGAAAGTTAGTTATCTGCCTCTCCCCCACAAACGAAGTTATTTCTTTAATGGTAATCAGGTAACATTGGGAAAGTAGTATTTTTATTTTCTATTTGCAAACAGAGCTTGGTACCCAACTTAGTATTATTTTTAATATCTGCTTCTGCCACCTCTTTCAGATCGGCTTCCCCCACGATCTCCTCTGGAAGTCCCACAACTATAGCTACTATATGACTCATTCAAATCCATTTCTTTCTTCGTATTTTCAATGCCTCAGCTGTGGGTTTGAGTCTCATCACTGTATTACAGTTCATACAAATGTGCCGTGCTCAGTGCTCACACCAGGGTCTTAATCCTTTTCAATGTAGGAATGATTTTATGAAATGAAAGTTTTGTTTTAACATTCTCCTCCTTAAAGATTGTACTGGTTTGTCATCGCTTTTAGCATGAAATGTAGACCAATATCTTCACGCAGAGTCCTTTATCTGACTATTGCTGCCTCTAGGCCTTTGTGTCATGCTGTTTTTCTGCGTGCAATTCATATTCTAGCCATATGAAATTTTATAGTGTCACCTAAATTTTTCACCTCCATAGTTCTGAACACGTTAACCACTCCTTATAAAACTTCTTCCCCCCACTCTCTTCTGTAATGTTTGCTCTTTAAGCCTGTTTTCCACTCCTGCAAGAATTATTTCTTAACCTACAAATTATAAATGAGGCATTCTGTTCTCCCACTGTATCCTTGGCATGCATTAGTTGTAGAATTTTTCATATTGTCTTACGATTTTTCTCTATATGTGTTTCAATATCACTGAGTAACCTTGGGAATAAGGAAGGTACATATTTTCATTTATTCGGAACTAATGAATTAATTCAGCATACTGCCATGGGAGTCTACTAGGTCACACAGTTCAGAGGAGAATGAGGTGGAGACCTGCAGAGTATGTGAGCTGAGAAGAGATACGAGAGTCCAGATAGAGCAAAGCAACTACAGTTCGGAAGACAGAACTGGAGAGGAGAGAAACTCTGGAGATTTGCAGAGGCTCCCTACTGAATATTTTGGTGAATATGATCAGCATGTGAATTTGAGGGAACACCCAAATAAAGAAGTGCCCAGTGTTCACACAGGGCTGGAAAACCTCATAATTGGATAAACTATAAAAATGTGTCTTATCTCTGCAGTGGGGCATACTCAGCCCTATATTGAGCAATATCTTAGAAGTTATACCAGAAAAGATCAGACTATTTCTAAATCACTAAACTATATCCCCCCAGCAAGAATATTTACTAGAATACAAATACATCCTACTTCTAACAAGGTATAATATGGAATATCTGGAATCCAATAAAAAATATCAGACATACAAAAATGCAGGAAAATACAAGATATAATGAGAAAATCAATCAATTAGAAACAACCCAGAAATGTAAAAAAATAAATTGAAGAACACCACAAATGGTGACTTCATGAGTAAGATGTAAGATTTTTTCTTATTATTTAATCTTTATAGAGGATTATTAATTGTTTAAACAAAAATCATAGCAATGTAGTCTGGGGTTCATAACTTACATATAATTAATAATAACACAAAGATTGGGAGTACAGAAATAGAAATATACAGTTTTAATATTGTTATAGTATATAGGCTAACTAGTATGCATTAACTAGTAGATACTGGTGATTTAAAGACATATGTTATAAACATTTAAACAACCACTCAAATAAATAAAAGGTAGAGTTAGAGAGACAAAAACAGCAAAGAAAAAAAAACATAAATTAATCCAAAAGAAGGGAGAAAAACAGGAGAAAGTTAAAAAAAAATCAGATGGGTCAAGTATACACCAATAGCTGGATAATAAATTTAAACCAAACCCCAATAATCACACAAAATGTAAGTGGTGTCAGTATCTCCAATTAAGGGCAGAGATATGTTATGTATAAAAGCAACACCCACCTAAATGCTGTGTCCAAGAAATGCACTTCATATATAAAGAAACAGGCTAAAAATAGATTGAAGAAAAAACATGCAAATACTAATCAAAACAGTGCTGCAGTAGCTATCTTAATATAAGAAAAGTAAATTTCACAGCAAAGGACATCATGAGGGATAAAGCAAGTCATCTGATACTGATACAGTGATAAAATTCCACCCAACGACAGCAGAATACACCTTCTTTATAAGCAATCACTGAACGTTTACCAAGATCTACCATGTTCTGGGTCATAAACTCATTAACAGCATATAATGATCATAAATGTGTGTACACCTAATAACAGAGCCGCAGAATATATTAAACAAAATCTATTATAACTGCAAATAGAAATATATGAGTCCACAAAGATATTAATATCTTTTTATCAATATTTGATAAAAGCAGACAGAAAGTCGGTAAGTATATGGAAGATTTCAGCCACACTGTGATCAAGCCTGATACAATTGATATTTGTAAAACATTTCAGCCGACAAGAGCAGGTTATAAGCACACACTGAACATTTACCAAGATTCACCATATTCTGGGTCATAAAATGAGTCTCAATAAATTTATAAGGATTCAAGTCATACAAATTATGTTCTCCAATCACTAGTGAAATATATTAGAAATCAACAGCAGAAAAAAATCTTGAAAATCTTCAAATGTTTAGAAACTAAATAATATACCCTTCAGTCATAGAAGAAATCAAAAGAAAAAGAATACATTTTGAATGAATTGAAAATAAAATCATAACCTATCATAATTTGTAGGTTACTATTAAAAAAGTAGTTGGGAGAAATATATATAGTACTAAAGGCCTATAAGGTAAGAAAAGTCTCAAATTAATGATCTAACTAGAATTAGGTAAAAATAAAAAAAATCAAAATCAATAGAAGAAAAGGAATAATAAAAATCAAAGCAAATATCAGTAACACAGAAAAAAAAAGAACAATAGAGAAAAATCTATGCAACTAAAAACTAGTTCTTTGAGAAGATCAGTAAAATTGATAAACTTCAAGCCAGAATCATCAGGAAAAAAAGAAAGGGCAATGCTTACCAATATTAGGAATAAAAGAAGTGATATAACTACTAACTCTATAGACATTAAAAAGGCAATAAAGAAATATAAACAATTTTAATGTAATAAATTTGACAACTTGAGTGAAAAGAACAAATTCTTTGAAAGACATAAAAGCAAAAAAGAAAAAATGGGTAGCCTAAATTAAGATAATCAAATTTATAGTTAAAATCTTCCCCAGAATGGCTTCACTATTGGATTGTATCAAATATTTAAGGAAGAAAATATAAGATTATACACAAACTCTTCTGGAAAATTGAAGAGGCTGGAACATTTCTCAACTCATTTCTTGAAGCCAGCATTATACCGATATTAACACCATAGAAAGATATTCCAAGTAAAGCGAACCACATGCCAGTATCTCTCTTGAAGGTAGATGGAAAAGGCAATTATCATTAACAATAATTTATTGTGTATTTGCAAATAACTAGTAGAGTGGAATTGGAATGTTCCTAACACAAAGACATATGATAAGCATGTAAGGTGATGGATATCCCAGTTACTCTGATTTGATCATTACACATTGTATGCTTGTATCAAAATATCAATGTACTCAATAAGTATGTGCAACTGTTCTGTATCCATAAAAGTAAAAATAAAAAACTGAAAAAATATATTTAAAGATTCTAAATAAAATTTTAGCAATTAAAATTCAACATATATGAAAGACATAGTACATTGTGACTGAGTGTGGATTATTCCACAGATGAAGGCTTGTTCAACAATTAAAATTATCAATTAATATAATCCATCATAATAGCAAACTAAAAGAGAGAAATAATATAAGGATTTATCCAAGTCTAGCACTGATTCCTAATAAAACCCAGCAATCTAAAAATATAAGGGAACGAACATTTTTTGGAAGAGGTATTTGATGGATTGGGACACTTTCAGGAAAAAAAAATGCTACAACTGTATTTGATTTTATCTTCTATCCTTGAAATCATTAGTAAAGTTTGGTGTTGGATAACATGTATCATTTTCATAAATCACTGTGTCAACTCAACCCTTTGTATTAACACAACCTCACTATGCGTACCATAGTTTGGGTATACAGAACAAATTCAGAAATACTTAGATATTCATGGTATTATAATCTGAGATCAAAAAAGAGATATCCTTATATACACAGATGTGACACAATTTAATTTATAGCAAAAAAGTATATAATACAGTATAAAATATTTATAGCATTTTACATGTAATTAACAGCACAGTTTTAAAACTGGGTGATGTTTTATACTCTGATATATCATATATGATGCAAATATTTGCTATGGTTAAAATTTTATGAATAAAATAATTCTAACCTTAAAATTATTTCTAAAATAAGTAATTTATATTTAGTACACCACTAATCTAAGCTCACTATCTTTCTGTGGTACTTGTTTTAGTGTATGACAAATTCTTTTTTTTTTCTCATGCTTTTTTTAATAGAAAGTTCCAATACCTAGGATTCTAGGAATTTTGTGTCATTTCGGTTCAATGCTATTCTGGATTCTAATATAATGGTGTGAAGTTTGATGCTGTTTGAAGAAGCTGAGGTTCATCTTGTGTGATGCTTTGAAAACGAGAAGAAAGGCCTTTCCTATATTTAGAAATGTCCTGGCAATGAGCAAAGGGTAAAGAAAATCACTGCAGAATTCTGTTTGTTCAATTCAAAAGGCAGTCTGCTATTTTATGGGCCATTTTTATTCTTTGACTGGCTTCCCTGGAGAGATTCAAATAAAGAGGTTTGAAATATACCAGGTTGAAAGGCTGAATATGTCAAGAGTATGGATCACTGAAGCAAGATCTTCATCTTGCAGCTTAATTTTCTGGCTGGAGCACTTTACAAATGAACGGAGACATTCATGGTTGCTGCTGATGCCTCAGACTCCAGGAACATCAATGAGTCTCCAAGGGATTTAAAATATTTTACCACATTGAACATCAATGGCGAAACTTCTTTTTAGCAGAACACATGCTACAAACCTTACCAAAATTTCAAATCCCTCCTTTCAATAATATATATATTTGTATACTCTGTAGCATGAACCAAGGCAAGCAAGTTGTAAACAGATTTTCTTGAATATTTTATGAAGCAGGGAAATCAGCAGTTTTATTATGCAATATACACCTAAAATAGGCAATATTGAGCTGTGTATCCTTTGAATATTTATACTTCTGTAAATTTTTTAATGCCATTAATTCTTTTGTCGTCTCTTGAGCAGAAAGCACAAGCGCTGAACTCTGTGGTGCTTAGTATTAAGTAAGCATAAACTATAGTTATTTGTAAAGATACAAAATACTTTTTAAGCAAAATTTATTGATTAACAATAAATGTATTTTCCAACCCTACCACCATGCCTCTGGAATAGGATAGTAAATTTGAAGTACAATGTAGGAAATTTAAAGAACTTAGATTCAGAGGAGTGTTTTCATTCTCCTCCCACTAAAAAAATAATTACTCTGGAAAAGATGCGGGGCATGAGTAGTTTACTACCATGGTGGGTTCAAAGAATAATCCTCCCAAACAGAATGATGTCCTACTTGCAAAGAAAGGAATTACTAGGCTTTGTCAGGCAAATCCCTTTGAATTTTAGAAATTATGTTTAAATAAATCCATTAAAAATAAATATAACCCCATAGACAGAAATATGAGAATGGATGATGACCCAGTAGATATGGGAAACTGCACACAAATAAAATTTTGATAGAATTATCACAAAATACCTTGTGAGAGTCAAAGAGTGAGTCATCTAAAGAAATGAACATGGCTGCACAGTAAGGTGTTTGCAGAGCTCAGATATAAAAATGGCATGGACAAAGTATAAAAGGAAGAACAGAAAGCCAAAAAAATGAATTTTTAAATAATAAACAACTTCTAAAAATGATGTCAGGTAAACTAAAGGTAAAACAAGAGGTGAAAACAGAAGACTGATAGAAAATTGTTAGAAGAAAAAGCATAAGGAAGGACAACTCTGTTTATCAGGAGTAAATAGCAAAATGTTGACAAGGACAGAATGAGAAAGTAGAAGGCTGTTAATACCTTCCCCATTATATGGATTATCATTTTAACATAGATTTTATATGCAAATTTATACACTTTATTTATATTGTGGATATACTATATTCTAGAAAAATAGAGATTCTATCTGGGAAAGATAATGTTCAACCAAACTGAAAAAAATAGAATAAACATAAATAAAATAATTAAAATTTAACTTTGATGAGTAGTTACAGAACACATAAGAACCTCTCAAGATTATCATTCATTATTACTATATTATTATTTACAGCCAACATCTATTCGGTATTATCATTTGCCCTAAACTGTAGTATTAGTCAGTCTGAAGTCAAAGGCCTGAGAACTAAGTGAGCTGACAGTGTAAATCCCAGTCCAAGGGCCAGAGTAGAAGAGATATGTTCCAGATGAAGCAGGCAAGCAGGGGGAAAAGGAGTAAATTCCTCCTTCCCCTGACTATTCTACTTAGGCCCGCAAGGAATCAGATGATGCCCACTCATAGCTGGGGGGGGGGGGGCGGGGGGCAATGAACTTTACTGAGTCCAGCGATTCAAACCTAATCTCATCTAGAAGCATCATCATAACCACACCCAGAAAGGTCTAATCTGAGCACCCCATGGCTAACCAAGTTGTCACATAAAATTAACCATCACAGTGAATGAATGTTAGCCCCACAGAAAGGTGGATATTTATTTTCTATCTGAAATGCATTTATTCCCACTCTCTATATAAATAAAAAAAATCTATTGAGATGTCTGCCTCCCAGTATAAAAGTTAATTGAAATAGGTTACATAGTCCTTCACATTTATGGAGCAGGTATCTGATCTAGCTTGGCAATGGTTGCTCCAACTCAGTATTATGAAACTTGAAAAAGGTTTTCAATCATATAAGACAAAGAGATATTCATTTATGATTGTAATATATACCCTAGCAGCAGTAAGCAGCACCAGAATATTCAGTGGGGACAACAGCAGCAAATCATCATTCTAATCAGGGTATTCCAGTGGCCTGACCTTGGCTGCTGTTCCTGCTTCCCTTCCAGATTCCCATGAATACTCTGAATTATTAGATATTCCTTCAGTAACAATTCACAATTGCAAAAATATGGAATCAACCTCAGTGCCCATCAATTCAAGAGTTGATAAAGAATATCCATGGAGTGCTACTCAACCTTAAAAAGAAATGAAATTATGTCTTTTGTAGAAACTTGGATGGAACTGAAGACCATTATTCTAAGTGAAGTATCTCAGGAATAGAAAAACCAATACCACACATTCTCACTTACAAGTGGGACTTAAATGAGGGATATATATGGTCATAAAGTAGTATAATGGACATTGAAAACTATGAAGGAGGAGGGTGACTGGGGGGGCTAAAAATCTACCTATCAGGTACAATGTGCACTATTCTGGTGATGGGTACACTCAAAGCCCTGACTTGACCACAATACATCCATGTAACCCAAAACACTTATACCTCCTACATCTATTAAAATTAAAAAGAAAAAGTAAATCTATTCTTCTTAAATTATCCAGCATCAATTACTTTTTTTGTAATTGTAAAAATAATTTAAAATCTAAGCTTTAGAACTCTTATTTTGAGCCTTAAAGGAATGTAATAATGGGACTTGAGTCACATGACAGGGAGCTATAACCTAGAGAGGTGTAACCTTTGTTTCTC
>CM052454.1:5872759-5901192 GCA_028533085.1 Varecia variegata
GACTACAGGCATGCGCCACCATGCCCGGCTAATTTTTTCTATATATATTTTTAGTTGGCCAGATCATCTTTTTCTATTTTTAGTAGAGACGGGGTCTTGCTCTTGCTCAGGCTGGTCTCGAACTCCTGAGCTCAAACAATCCGCCCGCCTCGGCCTCCCAAGTGCTAGGATTACAGGCGTGAGCCACCGCGCCCGGCCAAGATGGTATGTTTAATATAACTATTTTAGATTAGAAAAAATAAAACCAAGCTATACATAAAAGAAAACAAATTATAACTAATTAAGTTGTTATAACTCATAAATCAGCCTTGTATAAAAATATTATAATTGTACTAACCTTCTTTGTTTTCTGCCAATATATAAAAAACCTTAACTTTTAATTTTAGAACCCTGACCCCATTTCTCTGGAATCTGTGTCTCCCAAATGGCCATTCCCAACTTTTTTCACTTAAACTCTTTAAGCCTAGATTCTAATCCTTTCAATTATTTCAAACTGACACAATCCAGAACTCATATTGATATACACATATTTGAAAAATAATGAAAATACATATGCAAACTCAACCTTTCTAGGTAAAAACTCACATACTATCAGCATAGTAGCTTACATGCAACAAGACCTTATGCTTTTAGCTGATCCAAGAATTAATACAAAGAAAAAAATGTAATGTATCTTATAGACAGTCTAGGGAAAATACAGTATATGTTAATAAAAGTCAATATCCAGGAAATATGTAATACTACTACTAAGGTGTTCAGCTTAGTATCACTTGTTTAAGATCAGGACACCACATTTTAAAAAGTACATCCTGGTGTATAATTGGATGTACTGTGTGTGGTTGTAAGACAAAAAAAACATGATCAGAGATTAAAAATCATAGGCCTGAAGATTTCAGTTAAATGCCACACCAAATATTTAAGTTTTTCAGAAATGGAATTGTCTCACCTGGTAGACTGTAGTGAAAAGAGACTTTGTCCTAAATCTTATTCCCATATTGAACACTTATTGCCTATGTGATTTTCAGCAAATAATTTTTCTAAGACATAGTGCCTTCATTTATGTAATAAAAAAAACTGTAAGACCAGAACCAGTCTTATTGTTTTAATGGTTTTCTCATCTATGAATTAAAGAAATATTGGATACATGCTCACTCTATTTATTTGTGTAAGAGTTTTTAATTTTAAAAAAAAATTATCCTTCAGCCAGGCACGGTGGCTCACACCTGTAATTCCAGCACTTTGGGATGTTGAGTTGGGAAAATCCCATCAGGCCAGTAGTTCAAGAGTGACCTGGGCACCATAACAAGATTCTGGCTCTAAAAAAATTAGCCAGGCATGATGCTATACATCTGAAGTTATACCTTGGGAGGCTGAAGCACTTGGATCACTTGAGCCCAGGAGTTCAAGACTACAGTGAGCTATGATCATGCCACTGCTCTCCAGCCTGGGCAACACAGTGAGAACTTGTCTCAAAAAAAAAAAAAAAAAAAAAATCCCTTGCCAGTAAGATATCCAAATGCACTCATCTTCTGAAGCCACTTCAGCTGTGTAGCCTAAAAAGTATACCTCGTGGGCTGTTTGCGTCCAGGCATGAATTTTCTTGGTTCCTAGAGTAATTTACAAACAGCAAAAGAATTTTACTTCTACCGCATCTCAGATTCTCTGTTGTTTGTTTATTTATTTATTATTTCGGCATATACAGGGGTACAAATGTGTAGCTTACATATAATGCTTTTGCCCTGCCCAAGTCGGAGCTTCAAGCATGTCCATCCCCCAGACGGTGCACACCACATCCATTAGGTATGAATATACCCATGCCCTCCTCGCGCCTCCCACCTGACCTGACACCTGATGAATGTTACTGTTATGTGTGCACGTAAGTATTGATCAATTAATACCAAGTCTATGGTGAATATATGTGGTGTATGTTTATCCATTCTTGGGTTACTTCGCTTAGTAGAATGGGCTCCAGCTCTATCCAGGATGATACAAGGGGTGCTAGACCACCATTGTTTTTGTGGCTGAGTAATACTCCATGGTATACATATACCATATTTTATTAATCCACTCATGTATTGATGGGCACTTGGGTTGTTTTCACATCTTTGCAATTATGAATTGTGTTGTTACACACATTCAAGTCCAGATGTCTTTTTTATAGAATGTCTTTTTTTTTTCCTTTGGGTAGATGCCCAGGAATGGGATTGCTGGATCAAATGGTAGTTCTACTTGTAGCTCTTTGAGGTATCTCCATATTGCTTTCCACAGAGGTTGCACTAGTTTTCAGTCTCACTAGCAGTGTATGAAGTGTTCCTATCTCTCCACATCCATGCCAACATTTATTGTTTTGGGACTTTTTGATAAAACCCATTCTCACTGGAATTAAGTGATATCTCATTGTGGGTTTGATTTGCATTTCCCTGATGATTAGAGATGTTAAGCATTTTTTCATGTTTCTTGGTCATCGGTCTATCTTCTTTTGCAAAGTTTCTGTTCATGTCCTTTGGCCACTTTTTAATGGGGTTGTTTGGTTTTTTTCTTGCTGATTTTCCAGAGTTCTGTATAGATTTTTGTCAGCCGTTTATCGGATGTATAGTGTGTGAATATTTTCTCCCATTCTGTAGGTTGTCTTTTGCACTCCTGATAGTTTCCTTGGCTATGAAGAAGCTTTTTAATTTGACCAGGATGTTTTTTATTTCTGATTCTGTGTTTTTGTTTGTATTTCTTGTTTTCGGCCAAGTTAATTTTGATTCTAGCCTGAATATGGCTTCCCCATTGGTTGCAGCACTGTGTGGGAATTAGACTTTATTTTATGATCATTCTGTTGTTTCTGTTGAGTGAAAGCAGGGATCTATTTTTTTGTCAGGTCAGAGATGACAGAGAATTTGATTTGTTAATCTTTTTGTCATCTGCCTACGTACTAGATCACTTACAAAGATGGTCGCCAACAATTTCCCTACCCCTATTCCTTCATGCTATTTCTTTCTTCAAAAAGCAGAGCCCTTTTACTAATTATTTTTTTCTTTAGTCTGGGCTGGTCTCATGACTTGCTTTAACCAATAGCATGTGGAAGAGTGACAGTACACCAACTCCAGGCCAAGTCTGTGTGATATTTGACAGCTTCCACCTTTGTTATATTGGAGATATAATCCAACATTTAAGAAGTCAAATCACACTGCTAGTCTGAAAGATACCAGACTACATTTGGTCGAGTCATCTAGCTTAGGCACCAGAAATGTGAGTCAAGGCATCTTGTGCATTCAAGCCCCAGTCAAATTTCCAATAAATGTAATCTTATATGTGACCCCAGACAACAAAGGGACTATGAAAAGAATAATGAGGGCAACCATTACTGACATTAATATCATAATGGATATATGGAAATTTTGTCATTATTAATACATTTTTCCTTCTGTTTTTCTCATTATCTGTTTTTTTAATTTCATATTCTAAATGATTTCATTAAATATTTTCCATTTGTGTTTGAACAGCTAAATTAAATTCAGTATAAGTACGCAAGATAGAGGTAGATACGATACATCTCTTGTGTTTTATAAAAAAGACTTTTTAAATTTCTAATGAGAATTTGCTTTTTGTTCTTTTAAAAAAAAGAGGAAATTTATGTTTCTATATCTTCATTTTTGAGCATTAAAATTATGTGCTTTCAAGAATTCACACATGGAAACATTAGGCCTGAAACAATTGTGTCAATTTACAAATGTTCCATTTGAAATCTTAAGTAGCATTATTTTTGTAAAAATAAGTTCACCCTTAATTCACTGTAGATTTAGAGATACCAAATGTCTGATGGACATAGTTTTTGCACAATAAGATCATCAACTATGCATTTACTCTGGTCTACTAATAGTAAATGTTTTTATATGCCTGTCAGTTTCTAATAAACACTTCCATTCTCCTGGGTTGTGATAAGCATATTCAATAATACGGTTGAGGAAGGTGTTTGCTTCCCATTTGTTGTGGATTTCTTTCCTTTCTAAATAATATATCAGAATTTCTTTATAATACTTAATTCTCATTATGGTTCATGTGATATATATTTCTCTCTTAGATATCAGTTATGAACACTCCCCCTTTGATCAAAGAAACAGACAAGACTTATTTTTAATGTGGAATACACTGCATTTCCACAGGGAGGCATCAATCTTCTGTTTGATTGTTTTAGCCCTTAACCAGAAAACATCTGGCAAGGTAAGCCACTGTTGTAGCACTTAGTGTGGAAATTTCTGTTTTTTTTAAGTTTCTTCTCATTCCAATTTTGAAAAAATCATTACTTTCTCTGGAGAGGAAAGATAAGGCTATTACTATTAGGAAAGCATGACTACACACTGTGAATTTTTAAAATACTGACCACAAATCTCAACATGAATGTAGATGCCTACACTATTAGAATAGTTTTATTTGATTTTGCTTTTCTAGCTTTTGATAAAATATCTCCACCCTCCCCACTTTAATTTTAGGTTATGTCAACCAGATAGTGAGAAAGGCTGAAATTTTCATTTAGGTACTTTTTATCAACATTGAAAACTAACAGAAGATTGACTGATATTCTGCTATAAGAGCAAATGCATATTTATACATATAAATCAGTGTGTTTTGTGTATTTGTTACATTTGTGTGTAAATGTATGGCCTTAAATTTATTAATCTTTACCTGATATCTTTCTATATCTATTTATCTATATATATCCATATTTTATGTATAGACACATGCACACACTCCCAATATTCCTTTTTATGTATATATAAAATTACTAAATATAAGAAGGCACCCAATTATGCTATAAAACCATGCCCTAGATGTCTTTATGTTACATTATTTAATCACTAACAATCATTCTTTTATACATACGTATATTTTTGTTTAGCATACTTACGTACATATGCGTATGTATGTATGTGTCTGTGTGTGTATACATACATATATATATCTAAGCATGCTTGACACAAACAACTTGCTTAGAATCATAGCTAAAGTCAAAGAATGACTTTTCATAACTTTTCTGATTTTGGTAGCACATTCCCCAATGACTCTATTATTAGTTCCACTGGGACCAATTTAAAACTATCCAACCATATTCTCATGGATTGAATAAGGCTATATATCATTGTTTAAATGCACTACTCAAAAATTTGCAACCCAAAGAAAAAACATAGAAATATTTGGTAAACAAAAAAAAATCTACTTCCCCAACCAATACTCTTTACAAAGTTTTAGAAACAATTTCTTATTTCTAATTTATGATGTTTAAGTTATTATGAAACAGGAGTCAGAAATTTAATTTGTATGCTTTACATTTTTCCCTTGAGAAATACTTAATATTTGTACCATGTGAGATATTCTACTACAGTAAACTGAAAGAAAAGGAAAGAGAGGTCCTATCATATTCATGTTATTGTGTTAATGCATTTATATACCTAAAACCCTTGGCTCACAACAATACTATGAATTATTCCTATTTTTTAGCAATAGCTGAAATTCCAATGTTATTCAAATCACTTCCTGACTCCAAAAATTGCAATATCCTCATAAACATAACTTGTTCATTCCCACCTATTCATATCTTTATACAATTATTGCCTTATGCAATTTATATGCACATACTCCTTTATACACTTTAGCAATTATTTAATGACTATGTATTCTATGCTAAAATGCATTTCAGACAGAACTTCATGCAGCTTCCAACTTTGTATAGTGTTGCATAAATATTACTCCAATTTCATTCTCTGTCCCATTTAATTTTAGCCATACCACTTACTACTTTCTGGAGTTATCATATTGATGCTATGTATTCTTTTCATTTTATGCTTTCACTGTGTGTCTTCCACAATGGACTGCAAGCAACCTCACAACAGGGACTATGTATAATTCACTGATCTGTATCGAGTGGCTGAAACTATGCTTTGAACAAAGTAAGATTAATGAAATATTTCTGACTGACAGGATGAATAAAGAAGTGTGTAAATGAGTCCTAGGAACTGTAATAAATGAAGTTAGATTGTCTTTAACTCTGTAATGGTGTCTTGCTACCAGCTGGTAGACAGCAATTCTCAGGGGCTCAAATTGCATAAATCCAGAAAGTTTTAAATTAAAGGTCACCATCTGGAATGAGATCCACACATACTTAGTTCCAAAACACTGCTTTAGTGGAATCATAACATTCCAGAGCCTTTCACTAATTCTCGAAATTGTTTATTTACCAAAAATTAGAAGTTGTCATTGGAGACTTGTAAAAGGTCATTAGCTCCATTTTATCTTAATTCAAGACTGTGTCAAACCAGAATCATGCTCTGAGTATAAATAACAAAATTATGTGTGAATATAAAGTATAATCACACAAATTTTTAAAAATCAGAACGTAATAAAGAAAAATTTTTATCCAGTTGTACTGTTAAACACTTATAATGAACATACAAGTAAGCAAAATTAAATTATTTAATGAAATAGAAACATACAGGGCCTACATTACCTAATAATATACAATGTGCACCAAAATTCATTATGTCACTTAACTATATTGTATATAATTTATATTTATGTAATACTATACCATTATTAAATTGCCATAACATATATTGTCTCAGTTAATTCTCACATGAACACTTCAAACTAGACGTGGCAGGTATTGTGCTATTTTGTAATAGAGAAAATCAGTTTTAGAAATATAAAGTTACTTTTCTGATTCATTCTTTGACAAATGTTAATTGAATGCTTACCAGGTGCCAGGCGGTAAGCAAAACAGACATATTTGCTCCTACCATAGAACATTTAAGCTATGATAGAAACACATTCATCAATGACACACAGCTTTTCTAAACAATATGACAAAAATATTGTACTAAATTCCATACAATTTGGGGAAACTTATCTCACCTGAGAGTTCAGGGAATTCTTCCTTAAGGAAGTGATATCTGAGCTTAAACCTAAATAATGAGTAGAAATTACCTGGGAAGAAATGAGTTTAATGATTATTCACTGAGTCCTAAGCTGTTTCAAATACTCTAACATGGAAGGGAGATGAGACTAGAAACTAATTCTTTTAAATTATAATTCAATATTCTTATGCTACAACAAAGGGAGTGGTTATAATTCCTTTTCTGAGAAAATAAACAAACTAATCAATAAGGCAGATACTGTTCCATATTAATTAAGATACAGGTCTGGCTACTGTAACAAAGAAGAAATAACACTGGCAGAAGGCAGACCATTTCACAAGTTGTGCCATGAGACACTCACATGCCACTGATAGCTGAAACCACTGGGCCTGTCACTTTAATTACACAGCGTGTTATACAAATAGCATTTTCTAAGTGTTCCATAATGTAAAAAATATTGTGAAACATTGGCTTAAACAAGATGGAGATTTATTTAGCTCTTACGTAACAATCTAAGCATCATAAGTTCAGGGCTATTATTACAGCATCACTCTGGAGCCCATTCTTTTAAGCGCAGCATCACAAGAATGGAAAAACAAACACCACACGCACTCATAATCAAATTGGAAATAATCAATCAACATTTATGTGCACATATGGAAATAACATTCATCAGAAATCAAGCAGGTGGGAGCAGGGAGGAGGGGATGAGTAAATTCATACCTAATGGGTACAATGCACACTATCTGTGGGATGGGCACACTTTGACTCAAACAGTATCAAAGCAATTTATGTAGCCAAAACATTTGTATCCCCAAATATCCTGAAATAAACTAAAAAAAAGAATTACTGAGTGATTTCTAAGTGTCAGCACCTTTCTAAATATAGATATACCAGATAAATACATCAGTGAACAAAATTAAAATGTCTACACTTGTGTTTACATTCCAATAGAGAAGACAGGCAATAAATAATGAACACACAAAAAATAGTATATGAAGCAATATTTTACAAGATCATAAATACCATGAAAAAATAAAAGTAAAGGAGACTGGTAGTAGAAAGCTAGTAAATATTTTAAAACCGGCTCTGAAAAAATTTTCTGATTTGTAGTGTTTTCCAATTTCCGTGGAGTAAATACTTTCAATATGGCAAATTTCAAGCTACCAATTTGATGTCAACCAACTTGCAAAATTTCTAAAATATTTACAATCAACTGTCATGAGCCAGCACAAGTAGGTTCCAACATATCACTGGAATGTATCCAAGTTGCTACAAAGGGTATTATTTTATTCTTTATGTTTTTATGGATGAGTAGTACTCCGTGTCTGTGTGTGTGTGTGTGTGTGTGTGTGTGTGTGTGTGTGTGTTGAATCATTTGTTGATGAACACTTAGGTTGATTCCGTATGTTTGCTATTGTGAAAAGTGCTGCAATAAACATATGAGTACAGGTATTTTTTTAATATAGTGACTTCTTTTCCTTTGTGTAGATACGAAGTAGTAGGATTGATGGCTCAAATGATAGATCTGCTTTTAGTTCTTTAAGAAATCTCCATGTTGTTTTCCGTAGAAGTGCACTAATTTACATTCCCACCAACAGTGTATAAGCGTTCCCTATTCTCCACATCCTTGCCAACATCTACTGTTTTTGACTTTCTAATAATGGCCAGTCTGACTGGATTAAGATGGTAACTCATTATCATTTTAATCTGCATTTCTCTGGTAATTAGTGATGTTGAGAATTTTACCATATGTGTGTTGGCCATTTCTATGTCTTCTTTTGAAAAATGTCTATTCATGTCCTTTGCCCAGTTTTTAATGAGATACTTTGATTTTTTCTTGGTGAGTTGTTTTGTTTGAGTTCCTTGTAGATTCTGGACTTTAGTCCTTTGTCGGATGTATAGTTTGTGAATATTTTCTCCCATTCTGTAGGTTGCCTATTTACTGTGTTGATTATTTCTTTGCTGTGTAGAAGCTCTTTAGTTTAATTATGTCCCATTTGTTTATTTCTGGTTATGTTGCACTTACTTTTGAGATCTAATAATAAATTCTTTGCCTAGGCCATTGCCTAAAAGAGTTTTTTCCTAGATTTTCTTCTAGAATTTTTAGTTTCAGATCTTATATTTAAGTTTTTGATCCATCTTTATATATATAGTGAGGGATAGAGATCCAGTTTCATTCTTCTGCATATGACTATCTACTTTTCCCAGAACCACTTATTAAATAGGTTGTTCTTTCCCCAGTGTATATTTTTGTCTGCTTTGTTCAAAGATCAGTTGGTTATAGGTATATGGCTTTACTTCTTGTTTCTCTGTTCTGTTCCATTGATATATGTGTCTATTTTTATAAGAGTACTGTGCTGTTTGGTTACTATAGCCTTGTAGTATAATTTGAAGTCAGGTCATGTGATGGCTCCAGCTTTGTTATTTTTGCTTAGGATTGTTTTAGCTAGTTAGGCTCCTATTTCACTCCATATGAATTTTAGGATTGTTTTTCTAATTCTGTGAAAAATAACATTGGTATTTTCATAGGAATTTCATTGAATCTGTGTATTGATTTGGGCAGTATGGTCATTTTAACAATATTGATCCTTCCAATACATAAGCATGGGATGGTTTTCCATTTGTTTCATGTCATCTATAATTTCTTTCATCGGTGTTTTGTAGTTTTCCTTATAGAGATCTTTCACCTTTTTGGTTAAATATATTCCTAGATATTTTTTTTTCTTTGCAGATACTGTGAATGGGATTGAGTCCTTGATTTGGTCTCAGCTTGGTTGCTATCAGTGTATAGAAATGCTATTGAGCTTTGTATATTGATTTTGTAACTTGGTACTTTACTGAATTCATTTATCCTGTCTAGGAATCCACTGGAGGAGTTTTAGAGTTTTCTATGTATAAGATCATATTATCAGTAAACAGACAATTTGCCTTCCTATTTTCCAATTTGGATGCTCTTTATTTTTTTCTCTTGCCTGATTGCTCTGGCTAGAACTTCCAGTACCATGTTGAATGGAAGGGCTGTAAGTGGGAATCTTTGTCTTGTTTCCGTTCTTAGGGATAACGTTTTCACCTTTCACCAGGTCAGTATGATGTTAGCTGTTAGCTGTGGGTTTATCATATATGGCTTTTATTACTTTAAGGTATGTTCCCTCTATGCCTAGTTTGTTGAAGGGTTTTTTATCATGAAATAATGCTGAATTTTATCAAATGTTTTCCTTGCATCTATTAAAAGGATCATATAGCCTTTGTTTTTAATCCTGTTCATGTGGTGGATCACATGTTAATTCCACTATTCCATTGTGGGCTTAGAATGTGATTTGCGTGATTTTTATTTTTTGAGGCAGGGTCTTACTCTGTCAACTGGACTATGCAATCACAGATCACTGTAACTTCAAACTACTTGGCTCAAGTGATTCTCCCCCCTTGGCCTCCTGAGTAGCTGGGACTACAAATGTGCACCCCTATTGTCTGGCTAATTGTTTTCATTTTTTTATAGAAACAGTGTCTCACTCTGTGCCAAGACTGGTCTCAAACTCTTGGCCTTAAGCTATCCTCCTACCTCAGCCTCCCAAAGTGCTGGGATTATAGGCATGAACCACCACATACAGCCTTTTGAATTATTTTTATTCTTTTAAATTTATTAAGGTGTATTTTGCAGCCCAGATAGGGGTCTATCTTGGTGAGTTTCCCATGTAAACTTAAGGAAAATATATATTTTGTTGTAGTTGAAGTTTTCTGTGTCACTTAATCCTATTGATTGATACTGCTGTTAAAGTTAGCTATATTCTTATTGATCTTCAGCTTAATTGAACTGCAGAAAGAGAGATGTTGAAGTCTCCAGCTCCAATAGTGAATTCTTACCCTTTTCCTTTCAATTCTTTTTCACATATTTTGACATTGCTGTTAGCTGCAAACAAGTTTACGATTTCTATGCCGTTTAGAGATTTGACACCTTCATCATTATGTAATGCCACTTTTTATTGCTAATAATCTTCCTTTCTGAAGTCTGCTGTATCTGAATTTTTTTGTTTCTTTCTCCTAGCTTTTGTTCTGTCTTCTCTGATTTAGTTGAACATTTTATATAGTTGATTTAATCTCTATCTTAATATATCAGTTAAACTTATATTACAAAAATTTTAGCATTTTCTCTGGAATTTGCAATATAAATTTTAACTAATGTATACCTATTTTAAACTAACATTGTTCCTATTCATGTGTGGTGTAGTTATTTCATGAGTGTATTCTCACTCTATTTTTACTGGTATTTTTTCCTGCTATTTCCAACATATTTGACTTTATATGTCCTGAAATTACATTGTTAGGTTCATAAGGATTTACCACTAATAGGTTTCTCTATATAGAATATCATTTTGGAACAATTAAATTTACCTCATCTTTTGCTTTTTTTTAACCAAAATAACTACCTTATAAGGGAAATTTATCCTATTTCAATTTAATAAATATAAGTTCTAATAGCACTGTCATATTGTTTTATATTTTCTATTCATTATGCTTTCTTTTCTCCTTTCTCTCATTGCATTTGAGTTTATCTTGGTTTTTGTTTGTTTTTTTCCTAGGGTTTTGAAAGTTATACGTATCTCTGTTATTTAGTAGACAATTGTGTGCCATTGCTATATTTAAACTGTTTTTTTATTATAATAAGAATGCCATATCTACAGGATCTTCATCATGAATGAGACACAACTTATAGTAAGTCAGAATATTTCTTTGATGTTATCTAGAATTTAAATTCCAAGATTTTATCACTTTTATTGGCTATTTTGCATTTTGTAGGAAGAATTCCTTAATCATATTAAGTTTCAACAGCTACCTCACCAGTGTGTTTCAGGACTGACTATATGCTTTATTGATTCCTTTTTCATATGGGTTGTGTGTGTGTGTGTGTGAGAGAAAGATATCTATATCTTATTCCTTTTATGTCCAGTAATTACTTCAGAATATGGATGATGTTCTTGATTGCTAAACATTTTCAGTTTTTTACTGTCCCAAATAGTCTCTATTATTCCTTTGCACTTTAATGATCATTTTTCTAGACCCATAATTCTAGGTGCAAAAAGTGTATTTTCTCAGAACTTTTAGAGTGCTCCTCATACAATATTTGAGGGCAATCTAATACTTTTTGTTGGCGGTGGTAGTCTTTTTGTTTGCCTCTGAACTTTTTATTTTCATTTTCTCTGAGTGTTCCAAACTTTTATCAGGTATTTCTAGGTATAGTTTTTATATATTTATTCCTCTTGAACAATTCTTTCAATTGAAACACATGAAAATATTTTTTCCTATTATTGCTTTGATTATTTACTTCTTTTTTTTTTTTTATCTGTTATTGGTTTTAGAAGTTCTGTTACAAAAATGCTCTACTCCACATTCTACCCAGAGTACACCTAACTTCTAACTGATAACTTTTTACTTTTTTGTTTGTTTCATACAACATGGTGGAGATCTTTGATCTTTCAGCTCAGTAATTTATTCTTTAATAATACTAAAATTGTGCTTATCTGTTACATCATTATTGTAGCAGTTTTAATTCTAATTGCAGAGAGCTGTTTTTTATAGAAAAAACTGCAATTTGTTCTTTGTTTATGGATCCAATATATTTGTGAATATTTCCTATAAAAACTATTCTGTTTTCTGAACTTTGTTGAAAATTTTCTACTGTATTAAGAAATCGATGATTTTTAAATTTTTTTCTTAAATGTTTGAATATTCTTAGTTCTATACTCACATTAACAAAAGAATAAGCTATTCAATATCAGACATAAACCCCTATCTAAGTAAACATCCTTTTTCTTTGTATGAATAGTAAAAATATTTAATGATCAGTATATTAGTAATAAGTATATGAATCAATATATATCAAGATTTATACATAAGCCTTTTAATTTTTAAATAAACTGTATATGATAAGTACATATTTTAAAGTGAAAAAATTGTGAAAGTTTTTAAAGTAACAAAAATGTAGAACAAATCATTAATAAAATTGATTTTTATGAATTGTTGTTATAAGCTTATTTAGATTATGGGTGTGTGTGTGTAGCTAATTAATGTCTTCATCTGTGCAATATTTGGCATAAGGGACTATATGAAATGCTTCCAATAACTTCCTCATTAAGTTGCGTTATTAGGTTACTTGTGGTCTAAAAATGTAGAGAATTTTTCTTAACATCAATGATAATGTTAATAGTACTGAATCATCTTTCAGATTCTGCTTAATTTAACAGCAATTACATTAAAATGTTCTACCCAGTTTGATTTTTTTATTATGTTCAGTATCTCTATTATTGAAAAAGTGATGAAAGTAGTTTATTACATTGCCATGTTTAATTGGATGAAACCAAATCCTACAGAGACAGTGACGCATGACATTTAAGAGACTGGACTCTGTTATCAGGCTGCCTATATTTGAATTCCAGCTCTAAAACTTATCTTTAAAGTCATATCTTGTGCCTCAATTACTTTACCTATAAATAGGGATGATATAAAATTATAGTTCCTTATGATTTGATATAAATTTATTATAGTGTCTTTCATAAAGGAAATGCTCTGCAAAAATTAGCTATTCCTTGTATAAGTAAAATTAAAATTTGGGAATTTCAATGGTTTTACCAAACAAACTACACTAAGTAGAGGCAAAATTGAATAGGAATAATGAAAAGAAAAAGCCACAATCTGAGAATCCTCTGGAACCTGAATACACATGGGAGTTACCATTTCCTTTGAGTCCTTTCTTGTGTTGTAAGGGTGTTACTGTGTTGATAGATTTCATAGGGCTTTGTCATTGCCTTTTCATCTCAGCTCTATTCTCTCTCTGAATCTCTCAGTTTTTTCAAATAGTTATGTAGGAATGACTTCAGAACAGCATTAGCCAGCAGTAGCAACCATATGTAAGAGGGCTATTAGAGTCCTAGGCATTAGCCATTTGTTTCCTAGATGCCAGAACTTTGGTAAGGTTGTAAGTGATCCTGTTAAAGGCTGCGTTCACTCTAGCTATAGTATTATGGGCCAGGATATGGTAACTATCATAGACATGGGCTGGATGGAAGAAAAACTTTTGGTGCCTTCCTGGGATTTTCAGTGTCAAAGTGGCATCTAAGTGGGGCATGGTTCAAACTTCTAAGGTCCCTGGAAGAAGGCATCATAAGACCCTTGGAAGATGCCTTCCAAGGGTGAGAGTGGGGAGGAGGGGATGGGTAAATTCACACCTACCAGGTACAATGCACACTTATAACTTTGACACAAACTATACAAAAACAAATTATGTAACCAAAACATGGGCACCCCCCACAATATTCTGAAATAAATTAAAAAAGAGAGATACATAGAGAGGAAAAATACACCAGGAATGGATGAGTGCCAGTATACTAATTTCAAGGGTTTCAAGGGTCTTCTTTCATATCTCAGTTCCAGCCGCACCACTGTGATGACACAAATCAATACAGTATCTATTCTGGGTTGTCAAGTTGTTATAATTTCCGATTCTAGCATTTGCTATTGATTCTTTCTTAGAGTTTCCATCTTTCTGCTTACATTAGTCATCTTTTCTTTCATATTGCCCACTTTTCACTTTAGAGTGTTTAGCATATTAATCATAGTTATTTTAAATTCCTTATATGATCATTTCAAATTCTTGATGGTAGCTGAATCTGATTCTTGCCTTTTAGTATGCCTTGTAATTTTTTATTCAAAGTCAGATATGATATACTGGTAAAAGGAACTGAGGCAAATTTACTTTTAGTGTGAGTTTTTATGTTTATCTGCTTGGTAATAAGGCTATGTTTACTCTTTGCTCTATCTGTGTTATCAAAAGCTAAAATTTTCTCTAGTGACCTTGTTTTTGCCTTCTCTTTTGTCTTTGGGTTTTCCTAGAACCCAGTTAATGTGGTCTGACACTTGCTGTTCTTTTAGCTGTAGTCCCCTGTCAATATAAAAGAACCATATTAGTGTATTGGTAAAGTAGGAGGAGATAGGAAGCAATATATAGTCATATGATTAGGTCTCAGGCTTTTAGTGAGCCTATGTCCCTGTGCTATGACTTTGACAGGTACTTCTCAGCTTGTAGGTAGAGTGCTCTGAAAGTATTTCAAATAGTTATTTTTCCCCTCCCTTTGTCAGAAGCATGAGGGAATTTTTCTTCTCTCTTTATCCAGAGAACCTAGTGGGGTTCTCAAAGGTAAAACTCATGAAAGTGTAAAAGTGTAGAGCTCCTCTAAGGCCGAGCTCCCAGGAGCTTTTCTCTCTCAAGTTGGTCCCTGTTCGGTCTTCAGCCACTGATCAATTACCTTTTAAGTGTTTCTGCCAGACTCCAACAATGGTCTCTATTCGCTGTAAGGTGTGATTCTCTGTGTTCATCTGTCTCCAATTTTCAGGGTAGTGTCTTATAATATCAATTCTCTGATGAATCTGAAAAGAGCTGTTTTTTGTTTCA
Organism: Varecia variegata; assembly: GCA_028533085.1. Classification (NCBI taxonomy): domain Eukaryota; kingdom Metazoa; phylum Chordata; class Mammalia; order Primates; family Lemuridae; genus Varecia; species Varecia variegata. The sequence continues at coordinate 5,888,102 of CM052454.1, forward strand.
GTTTGTTCAACTTTTTACACGTTATGAGCATAGGAAGGACAACTTTCAAGTTCTTTAGATGGTGGACCAGAAACTGAAAATGTCCTAAGGTTTCTCTCTTTTATTTTTGGCACCTCAACTTCATTTAAATTACTTATATACATATATAGAACAAGTATGAAAACACAGTCAGTGTAACATACAAATTTCAGGCTAGTGTTTGTGCATGGAAGGGCAGAAGGAATTGGAATCTGGAAGGCTTCAATTATAACTGTAATGCTTCATTTCTTAAAAATAACAAAAATATATGAAACCAAATATTAACCTTTGTTAGCTCTTAGTCACGAGAATATGTTTATTCTTTCTATTATTTACTATTTTCAAAATAATCTATATTAAAATAATTTAAAATATTAAATTGAGATGAAGCTAAGAGTTACAGTTGTAACTAAATGTATGTGTAGTACAAATCACATTGCAAAAAAATTGCTGAATTTTGAAAAAGTTATTTTTAAAATAAAAGCCTCTAAAAAGAATTATAACTGAAAAATTAATTTTAAGAAGACAAAGACAAAAATAATAAATAAAATTTGTGTTCTAATTTAATTTTTATGAGAGATGTTAATCATGCATGCTTCTTTGACTAGTTAGGTGAATCAATCTTTCAATTACAATGGTTTTATTCATTTATTCCTGCAGAAATGCAACGTTGCCTAGGGATGTCTTTCTCCTTTATATTAAAGATTAAGAGAGGAAGAAGCAAAAAACAAAATGAAAACTATATGTTGTCACAGTTATCTCAACAACAAGTACATACATTCTGTTTATATACTTATTCACATTCTCCAGTCAAATGACAGAGTTATCACATGGATTTTTTTTAAAAAAACTGATTGTACACTACCTACAAGACACTCACCTGGGCTACTCATAGACTGAAAGTGAAGGGATGAAAAATATTTCGTGCAAATGGAACCAAAAGCAAGCAGGTACAGCTGTACTTATATCAGACAAAATATTAAGTCAAAAACTGTAACAAGAGACAAAGAAGGTCATTATATAATGATGAAGGGGTCAATTCACCAAAAGGATATAAGAATTATAAATATATATGCACCCAACATCTGAACAACTGTGTATATAAAGCAAATATTAACAGATCTGAAAGGAGGAATAGATAGCAATACAATAATAGTAGTGGGCTCCAACCATTTTCAATAATGAATAGATTATCCAGACAGAAACTCAATAAGGAAACACTGGACTTGAACTAAACTTTAGAACAGATGGACCTAAGAGATATACACAGAACATTTCATTTAACATCAACAGAATATACATTCTTCTCAAGTGCACGTGAAATAATTTCCAGGATAAATCACATGTAGGGTCACCAAACAACTCTTAACAAATATAAGAAGGTTGAAATAATATCAAGCATATTTTCCACCACAATTTTATAAAACTAGCAATCAAAAACAGGAGGAAAATTTGAAAATTCAAAAATACAAGGAAATTAAACAACAGCCTCATGAGCAACCAATAGGTTAAAGAATAAATCAAATGAGAATTTAAAAAAACCTTTAGACAAAAAAACAAAATCGAAAGACAGCACACTAAAACTTATGAAACACAGCAAAAACAGTCCTAACAGGGAGGTTTATTGTGATAAATGCTTACATTAAGAAAAATGAAAGATCTCAAACAACCTAACTTTACATTTCAAGAAGCTACAAAAAGAAGAAAAAACCAAGCCTAAAATTAGTAGAAGAAAGAAAATAAAGATCAGCGCAGAAATAAATGAAATAGAAGCTAAAAACAATACCAAGAACAATAAACTAAGAATTCATTTTTTAAAATGATACACAAAATTAATAAATCTTTAGTGAGACTAAGAAAGAAAGAAAGAAGACCAATAGAATCAGAAATGAAATAAGAGACTTTATGACTGATAACACAGAAACAGAGAGGCTCATAAGAAACTATTCTGAATAATTATACCCCAATAAATTGAGTAACCTAAAATAAATGGATAATTTTACAAACACACAACCTACCAAGAATGAATCATGAAAAAACAGAAAATCTGAAAAGGCCAATAATGAACAAAGAGTTTGAATCAGTGATCAAAAATCTCCCAATAAAGAAAAGTCCAAGACCAGATGGCTTTACTGATGAATTCTATCAAATATTTTTAAAAGAATTAATACCAATCCTTCTCAAACTCTTCCAAGAAATTGAAGAGGAGGCAACACTTCTAAACTCATTTTATGAGGCCAATATTATGCTGATACCAAAGTCAGACACAAACTTTATAGTACCTTTATAAAGTGGAAACAGAAGTTCAGTTCCTATTAGCATCATTTCTCATGTAGATATTAAACAGAACCTTGGAAATCAAATATTTACAAACATTGAGGAACCTGTAGTATAACATGGCTTGTGAGAAATTCTCAGAGACTCACACACAGACACACACACAATATTGAAAACTGTAGTTCTAAAGAAAAATTCTGCAGAAGTAAAACTGCTTATAATACTAGCAATATTTCACATTATTTCACCAAAAAAATCACAAAATATTGATGTCCATAGAATGATAGTTTCTATAAAACCATATTGCTTGTTATGGGTTATAATTCAATTTCATACTTACAATACCCAGTATTCGGATTTTTAGTAGGCTAAAAAAAAAGAAACCATGTGCTTTCTAATAGATTCTCTACTTTTATGCATTATTACATGGAAAACCTGTATGTGGCTTTGGAATTGTGCTATTTTTATCTTCATTAGTTTTTATAAATATTTCTAAATCTTAAGGCCAATTTTTATCATATCTTAAGTTCAAGATACCAGTTTTAGCCCTCCTCCAGCAAAGGATTGTATTCCCAAGGCTATGGCCTAGAAATGGATCTTAAGATATTTTGGTAAAAAACAAAATTAAAGCTCTACTTATCCTTTCCACATTTTTGCTCAAGAATACATGTCTTTTCCCTATATTTTCTTTTGGAACCATACCCAAGGATGCCTTAGGTTCATGTGTTAAACAAGATGCTACTGGGAAAAACAAGCAACACTCTACCATAGCCCATGCCCCCATGATGCTCATGAGTTTAAGGGAGACATGACTTGTATATGAAATTTGGATATGGAGGGTCAAAATGATAAATTCTGTATTAAAATATCTTATACAGGTAAATGAAATAGGGATTCAGAATAGGGATGAAGAAGACAAAGACGCTGGAAAGGAATAGAGAACAAGGCAACCAGACTGATTATGAAAGAAAAGCCATACTGTTAAATCATGGGAAAAAAATTAGAGGTACAAGGAAAGAAGCAGGTGTATTATGGAGTTCTTATTACATGATCATCCTCATAAAAATACAATGCGAAGATGCGGCCAGAGGAGATAATGCTTAAATGGCTAGGGGAAAATAGCCTTTCTCATATTAAAAACTGCTTATATAATTTTCTGCCATCAGTTTAAATGCACTAAAGATATTTATTTTCCCCTTATCTGCTTTTTATGAAATTTCCAGATATAATCATTGTCACTGAGACTAAAAAAACTCTAAGAAATCTGTAATATTTATTGCCTATTACTCAATTATTGGTATAGTTCTGTCTTTGTATATATTTTTTCCTATTGTAGCAACCTTTAAAGTTTATACTCTTTTTGTTAGTTATTCAATTTTTGTTCTATTTTCCTATTTCACTGAATAGTCAGTGTTAAGAATGTGCTTGCAACACTCATCACACAAAGACTAAGATATAAATAGGGCAGCTTTAAATTCAGTGAAAAATATGGCAAATATGTAAGCATTCATATATTCATGAAAAACTAATATATGTCTCACTCATTCACTCTCTGCTACTTTAAATGGCTCATTTTGACAACCGTATGTTGTTTTTTTATGTTTTACATGCTGACTATTACTGGACGCTGAACAAGTCTTTTGCAGTTTACAGCCTACAAATTGGTTGTATGTTACAGAGAAATAAACTGTAAAATGTCTCCTGTGTGTACCTGTTCATTGATCCAATACCTTGCCTTATGGTCATGCCCACATTCAATAATCATTATGGAAATAACAATGCTTGCATGTTTCAACCAGTAGTATCAACAGATGCTAAGAGTACTAGAAATCACACAGGCTTTCATGCATACTTTTCTTAGACTGAGTGACTGACTGCTTTTGACATGGGGAATATATTTATGAGTGTATTTTCATTCTTTTCCCCACCTGTTTCAAGTCTTCAAAGAGCTCAAACTCCTGCTCCATAATTTTAGTGCTTCAATATGGTCTCCTTTATGTCCTTTTCTTTTATCTACTGCTCAGAAGAACTTGCCAAAAACTTTAGGAGAGGTATCAAAAAGTCATAAAAGCTCTGAAACACTCTGGGATGACACCATACAAGAACCATAGAGCTGGAAAAATGGCAAAAAAGCCTTTTTTTTTTTTTTTTTTCCAGAGAACTTGACTTTTAGGATTTTGGTGGTATTGGCTAAATACATTCCTAAGTCTTAACTGCATCCACAATTATTCAGATATATATATATATATATATTTTTTTTTTTTAAAGGTCTGAGGGAAGAGAAGAACTAAATTACTACCAACTTTTGAGCAAATATTATGTGTCATCTATTTTTTATATTTAAAGGTTAGCTTGCATTTTATAGTGTTTATATCAATGGAATTGTACACATGTAGTTTTGGAATGGGACTGGTTTCTGTCACATAGCATAATTGAGATTATGCATCCATTTTGTTTATGTATCAATAAATTGGTTTTATTGCTAATTAGAAATCAATTGTATGAATATATTAAAATTTGTGTATCCATCCACCTGTTGAGAGGGCTTTTTTCAGTTTTGAGTTATTACAAATAAAAGTGCTATGTATATACACACTCATTTATTCGTATGGACATATGCTGTCATTAGTAAGTATCTAGCAGTGGAACAGCTGAGTAATATGGTAGGTGTAAGTTTAACTTTAAAAGAAAACTGTCAATGTATTTTCCAAAGTGGTTATACTAATTTACCTTTCCAAAAGCAGTGCATAAAATTTCTAAATGTTCCACAATCTCACCAACACTTGATAAAGTCAGTCTTTTTAAATTTTAGCCATTCTAATAGGTCTGTAGTGGTATATCAGTGTGATTAAAATTTGCATTTTCCTAATGACTAACAAAGCTATCATTTCATGGACTTCATTGGTAAACTATTTGTTTGAATAATTTGCCCATTTTTAAAATTTAGTTTTTTGTTTTCTTATTACATTTTGAGAGTTCTTTATATGTCACATATTTTTCCCCATCTGTGGCTTGTTTCATTCCTTTAACAATGTCTTTCAAAGAGCAGAAGTTTTTAATTTTGATAAAGTCAAATTTAACATTTTTCTCTTTGGGTCATATATTTGGTACCATATCTAAGAAATTTTTGCCTGACTCAAGGTGACAATTATTAAGGTTATCCAAATTGGAAAAGAAGAGGTCCAACTATCATTCTGCACTTACAAAATATTACCTTTTAAATCTACACCTATTATTTAAAATCTGTGATTGTTAATTGTATTTGTCAACTTGACTGGACCATGTGGTGCCCAGGTAATTAATAAAACATTATTTCTGGGTGTGTCTGTGAGGGTGTTTCTGGATGAGATTAGCATTTGTGTCAGTAAACTGAGTAAACCAAGTGGGTGCCTCTAATGTGTGTTGGGGGGGATCTTCAAATTCCTTTTGGACCTGAGTACAGCAAACAACTAACTTTTCTGGGTCTCTAGCTTTCAAATGGCAGATCATGGGACTTCTCAGCCTCCATAACTGCATGATCCAATTCCTTATAATAAATAAATTTCTTCATATTGGTTCTTTCACTCTGGAGGTCTGTGACTAATACAGATTTTGGTACCTAGAGTAGTCCTATAAGAACAGAATTCTAAGGATAATTTTACTGAATTGGTTCTGGGATTTCTGAAAATGGGTCACTAATCTGATTAGACTTATAGAAACTCATATGTCTATTTCCAGTAGTAAAAAGAGCATTGAGTTTCCATGGTGGGATCTGACAACGAAAATCTGACAAAATACCTCCATTGGATGATCTCCTAATCAAACATTTATAAGAAGCAAGGGGCTGGGTGAATGTGTATATGATACATTATAACATTTTTAGAAAACTAATGCATATAATGAGGTTGGCTGGATGTTTCTAATGGACAAAGTGATGACAAAAAAGAATAAACCTAGGGATTCAAATTCCCAACTAAAGTGCTCCATAAATGACCTAAAAGTTTCTGTGTCCTAACAGAGACCCTTATCTCCTGCATCCAGAGGGCTGGGATGGCTGAAAATTAAGCACAGAATCTCACCCATCCACTGGCTGAATTACAATGCAAGTTGAACTCCCAGCCTCACAGAGTGTATACTGTTAAAGTGAGGACATTGATTGAGAAAGAATGTGATCCTGTGAGTTGGGATGGGGATTTGTGGGAAGAACCTGATGGAGCTGGGACATTGAACTCCTAAATTATGATAAGTCATCTTTGCCAGTGGAAGCAACCTCCTTACCTCTAGTACAAGATTCTTCTCCTGCTCCAGTGGTATTGGCCTCTCCAGCCTTGTCTAAGGGGTTTAACCTTGCATTACCTGAGGATACTGTAATGGACTTCTTTGAGGATTTTTCTATGCAATAATTTTATATTTCCACTGATGCCCTAAACATGAGGTCCAAACTATAACATATGAAGAGGTGTATTAGACTCCAAAATAGCTACTTGATTTTTCTAACTTATACAAACAGAAATCATGGGAATAGATAATAAAGATGTAGGATAATGGTGGAAATAACATAAAGTTGTATCAGGACAAATTTATGAATAGGGGCTCATTAAGCAGAGATTCTGCATTTAATGTTTCAGCTTGGGGACTTATAAAGAGCTCTAAGTGTTTGATTGGTTGGTTGAAACATAGACCAAAATGTGACCCATAGTGAGCAAACTGGAAATGTTAGACCTGCCTTGTTTTATGTAGAGGAAAGCTTAGGAATGTTGAAATGTTAGAGTGGATTTGTCTTTGAAGACCTACTCACCCAAATTGAGAGGCTCCAGAAAATATAACTGTATTGTGAGAAATAAATTTGTGAAGGAGGTCCTGGCATCCTTGAAGAGCTCTATGATTACTCCTATCTGTAGGCCAGACCTTACAGTGGAAACTACAGTCACTGAATTGGGAGATCTAAATGCAACGGGAGTAGTTCGTTACCAGGGTGGTTGGGGCCAATTACTGGTACTCAACTACCAAAAGAAAGGTAGACGTGGTTACTGTAATGAACAGCAGAGGCAAAGCAGCAATCAGAATAGTCTTACTTGTGCAGACTATGCATTGACAAATTGTTCATGGTGTTCCTAAAAGTGAAACAGATAGAAAGCCTACTAAATTCCTACTTGATCTGTAAAAGTAAAAGAGTTCCAGATCAAGTGAGCAAAAGTCTAATCTGAATCACAAAAACAGAGAGACATGGCAACTCAATCAATTCTCAGACTTGGACCAGTTTACAGACCAAGACTCCTTTAATGCTAGGTTCCCTTGAAAAAGGACCCTGGTATACTACCCAAAATTTATATTGTTAACCTTAATCCTTACCCAAAAGGACCTATGGCCTTTTACCATTGTACCTATTCATTGGAGAAAATAAAATATTTCAGAACTTTCAGGGACTTCTGGACACTGGCTCTAAACTGACACTGATTCCAGGAAACCCAAAATGTCACTGTTGTCCATGTGAGTAAGGGCTTATGGAGTTCAGCTAATCAATAAAGTTTTATCTTAAATCTGTCTGACAGAGAGCACATTGGGTCCCTGAATCCATCCTGTGATTATTTCCCCAGTCCCACAATGCAAAATTGGAATAAATATTTTCAGCCTCTGTCAGAATCTCCACATTTGTTGCATTACCTATGGAATGAAGGAAATTATGGTGGGAAAGGCCAAATGGAAGCCACTAGACCTGCCTCTACCTAGGAAAGCATTAAAAGTAACACAGTTCACGATTTACAATGTTTTAACTTATGATTTTTTTTACCTTATGATGGATTTATCAGGATATAATCCCATCATTAGTTGAGGAACATCTATACTGTATTCTGGGAAGAATTCTAAAGATTAGTGTCACCATCAAGGAGTCAAGGGATGCAGGGTGGTGATCCCCACTTCATCCCCATTCAACTTGCTTATTTGGCCTTTGGAGAAGAAAAATGGATCTTGAAAAGTGACAGTAGATTATTATAAACTTAACAAAGTGGTATTTCAATTAGAGCTTCTGTACCAGAAGTGATTTCATTGCTTGAGCAGATTAACACATTCTCTGGGACCTAGTATGCAGCTATTAATCTGGCAAATATTTTTTCTTGATAGCTCTTTCTGCAGTACTGTTTACAAGGCCCAACAAAGCAGTTTGCTTTCAGCTGGAAAAGCCAGAGATATACCTTAACTTTCCTACATCAGGGGCATATCAACTCCCCAGCCCTATGTCTTAATTTAGTTTGAAGGGATACTGATCTCTTTTCCCTTCCACAGGACATCATCCTAGTTCATTCCATCGATAACACTGCTGTGCTGTGAGCAAGAGGTATCAAATACTCTAGACTTATTTTTAAGATATTTCATGTCAGAAGATGGAAAATAATTCTGACTAATATTAAGGGCCTAAAACACAGTTAAATTTCTAGGGATCCAATAGTGTGGGCATATCAAGATACCCCTTCCAAGGTGAGAGATAAGCTATTGCATCTGGACCCTCCTACAGTCAAAAAGGAGACACAATGCTTAGTGGGTCTTTTTGAATTTTGGAAGCAATGTATTTCTTATTTAGGTGTGTCACTCCATTTACTGCATGACCAGGTAAATGAGTGTGTTGGCCCATTTACCAAGTGGTCTGAAAAGCTGCTAGTTTTGCATGATGTTGAGAACAAGAGAAAGATCTGCAACAGGTCCAGGCGGCTGTGCAAGCAGCTCTGCCACTTGGGCTGTATGATATAGCAGATCTAATGGTGTTTGAAGTGGCTATGAATAATAGGGATATGTTTTGGAGACTTTGACAGGCTCTTACAGGTGAATCACAATGCAGGCTCTTTGCATTACAGAGCAAAGCCTTCCCATCCTCCACAGACAACCATGATCTTTTTGAGAAACAACTCTTGACCTGCTGTTGGAGCTTAGTATACACTGAATGCTTAACCATAGGCCTTCAAGTTACCACATCACCTGAGGGACTCATCTTGACCTGGGCATTATCTAAGCCACCAGGATGTAAAGTTCTGGGCACACACAGCAACACTCCATCAAATGTAAGTGGCATACACATGATTGGGCCCAAGCATGCTCTGAAGGCCCAAATAAGTTACATGAATAAATGGCCCACATACCCACGGTCCCCACTCCTCCTACTCTGCCTTCTCTCTCCTAGCCTGCACCTATGGCTTCACTGGGGTGTTTTCTAGGATCAGTTGACAGAGGAAGAGAAGATTCAGGCCTGGTTTACAGGTGGCTCTGCATGACATGCAGGCACCATTTGAAGTGCACAGCAGTAGCACTAGACCCCCTTTTCTGGGAAACTTTAATGGTAGCCATCATCAAATATGATACAAATGTAGCAAGGTAATATTTTGAGGTTTCAATTTGGCATTTACCTTTTCCTCCATTCTTTCTGAGGCCTTATTTATTTATTTAGTCACAGCAAAAGGCAAGAAAACAATATTTTCATTTCGAAGGCCAAAACTTTTGAGTGTTACAACCCTAAATCCTGAATAATTTAGAAATTAAATTTTTGTTATTTGTGATTTAGAAAACTCAATGGACAATCAGAATTAATTTTTATGATGCTTCTTGCTACCTCACTTCCTCCACCACCCATAAGAGTAAAGTTAACCCAGAAAGGTAAAAGAGGAAGAAATAAAGCAAGAGTTTAGATGCTGGTAATTCACAGAAGGGGCTTTTTTACTCCTATGTACAAATTCTGGGGTGAAGATAGAAGCAATAGATAAAGTTTAGTTTGGGAAATTCAAAAAGTGGTTCAGTTAGGGCTCACTGAATCAGAGTCCTCCCCTTCCTAGACTAGCGTAAGAGTGTAAGAAATTTCTGCGTGAGCTCTATAGGTGGTCAGCTGTGAGGCAACTTGATAGAAGCCCTGGTCGCACCCATCATGAATTATGCAGCCTAAAAATGTTTTCCTCAGCAGCTAAAAGCAGTATAAACAGGGCACTATAATCTGGCAGATGGGGCAGTGTCTTGTGACAAGTTGAAGCAATGTGTCAAAATGAACCAATGACCTTTGTGGACCCACCACCAATAAGCAGAAATGAATGGGGATTTCATGGTAGGAATCATCATAAAAGCATGGTTATGACCTTTGTTAGATATATCTCACCTCCCAAACATTGGCCTTGGTCTTGGCCTTAAGTCCCTAAGAGAAGCAACTTTTATGAACTGAGGTGAAAAACAAGTTACTAAAATTTAATTGTTAGCATCTGGTAGAACAGAGGTTCAAAATTAAGTTTAATCATAAAAAAGTCATATTCCTCATACATAAGAGTTATGACTCAAGAATTCTGGCTCTGGCCGGGCGCGGTGGCTCACGCCTGTAATCCTAGCACTCTGGGAGGCCGAGGCGGGTGGATCGCTCAAGGTCAGGAGATCAAGACCAGCCTGAGCAAGAGCGAGACCCCGTCTCTACTAAAAAATAGAAACAAATTATCTGGCTAACTAAAAATATATACAGAAAAAATTCGCCAGGCATGGTGGCGCGTGCCTGTAGTCCCAGCTACCCGGGAGGCTGAGGCAGAAGGATCACTTGAGCCCAGGAATGTGAGGTTGCTGTGAGCTAGGCTGACGCCACGGCACTCACTCTAGCCAGGGCAACAGAGTGAGACTCTGTCGCAAAAAAAAAAAAAAAAAAAAAGAATTCTGGCCCTTACACTGATAAAAATCACTACTATTTACTGAGTATTATCTCAGTTTTGCAGTTTTGTTAACAGTAAGGCACATTCTAAAAATGTCCTTCCTAGAGCTAGGGTTTTTAATGACAGACCCAGTTCACTCTGATGATAAAAGTTGGTACACCCTCTTACAGTTACTTAACACCCTAAAACTTTGATCAACATTGAATTAACTGTTCTTACACAGAGCAGTTGTACATCTAGCAATTTAAGATGTCTAGTCATACCATAATTAACTTAATATTCATGTCTCCTATCTCTTAAAGCCACTTCCCATTAGCAAGACATTTATGATTTTCCAGCATATGTGGCAACAATTTTATCTCTATAAAGCAAAAGACAATAATATGTTAGAGGTATTCAATGTAAAATAAATAACAATATTAAAGGCTTTATCATGTCTTGGGTTATCCTCTGCCTTCAAAAAATTAATTAGCCCCCCAGGCTTAGGTAGATTTTAAATTTCTGAAGAGTGCATTGGACAGAGAGGACAGATGTTAAAATGATCACTTCTTTCCCTAAGGTATCCCCTAAAGGGCTGCTCGAAATGGGAAACGTGCGCTCAAGGCCTGGCCTGGTAAGAACAGGAACCAGACCACATTCAGCTCTGACCCTTACAGTATTTTTCTAAAACATGAATTCAGCCTCAAGACTTGCCAAAAGGCATAAATAAGCTTTACGGTTTTGACCTTAGCTAACAGAGGAGCAACCAGATAAGCTGCCATCGAAGAAAATCTGCTTTTATTTTAGAAATTTTTCCTTCATGCTTATAAAATCTAAAGGTAGGTTGAGGGAGAGTAGGGATGGGGCAGCCCAAAGATAAATAGCATAGGTCAAGGGTGGTTACTTTTCTCTCAATAAACTGGTAAAACTGCTGAGGAGAAATCATATATTGAAAACAGGAGGAAAAAAAATGTTTCTATGCATCTCATCATTTGTGTATATTTTTCTGTCTCTTGAGTGTGTATGAGTGTGTGGGTGTGTGTATGAATGTTTAAATCACTGCATTTAGGCTAAAATTTTTTTAAAAAAAAGAAATGTTAACGCTCTCAGGTCCCTAGGTATTTTTCTTGACCCTGCAAAAGTAAAAAAGCATGAAATAGTCTTGCCAAGAGGAACAGATGTTTGCGTTGTATATTTCTTACTCCCTGGGCATGTTTGAGAATTCTAAATATAAACGTTCAAACAGACAGGGTGCAAACACACAGGAAGTTTGGGGGAGTGTGAGGATTCGTTTAGGCGATTCAATCTGATTCACAACTTTGCACATGAATCAAAAATCAGGCAAATTGGAAAAAGGAAGGTTTAGCCATATTAACATGTGTACAGCATACATCTTAAAAAGAAAGCAAATCCAAACAGCTGGCCAATTTCATTACTAACTTAAACTACATAAAGAATAAATAGGCACAACTTTCAAAGACTTACACATACTGTTTATTTTACATGATCATTTCAATGCCTTTACATGACAGAGTTAATGGGGTCACATATATAAATGTCTATGTTTTTCGCATATTTAGTACAGTTTTATATATTTACCAGACTTCAAACTATACTACAAGGCTGTGATTATTAAAACCGCTTGGTATTGGCACAAGTGCAGGGACACAGACCAGTGGAACAGAACAGAAAATCCAAATATAAAACCACCCTCATATGGCCATCTAATATTTGACAAAGCAGACAAAAATATACTCTGGGGAAAAGATTCCTTATTCAATAAATGGTGCTGGGAAAACTGGAAAACCACATGTAGAAAACTGAAACAGGACCCACACCTTTCACCTCCCACAAAAATTAAATCACGGTGGTTAACAGACTTAAACCTTAGGTGTGAAACTATTAGAATTCTAGAAGAAAATGTAGGAAAGACTCTCACAGATATTGGCCTAGGCAAAGAATTTATGAAGACACCTAAGGCAATCACAGCAGCAACAAAAATAAATAAATGGGACCTGATTAAATTAAAAAGCTTCTGCACAGCCAAAGAAACAGTCATGAGAATAAACAGACAACCCACAGAGTGGGAAAAAATTTTCGCATACTACACATCAGATAAAGGACTGATAACAAGAATCTATCTAGAACTCAGGAAAATCAGTAAGAAAAAAT
>CM052454.1:5901692-5925677 GCA_028533085.1 Varecia variegata
GGGAGGGGCATGGGCAATATACTTAACCAGAACGGTTGTACCCCCATAATAAACTATAATAAATAAATAAATAAATAAAAAGAAAATAACAATCTCTCAGCCAAAGTGGTAGGAGGATCAGAATAAGTATTCTAACACACAACTTGGCATATAGTCGTCTAATATTCAATATAGTCTAATAATCTAAGCTTTCTGATCAGCATGCTGTAGGACCCAAATTAAACTCTGAACCTTCAAGAGTAGGAACTACAACCTTCATTGCCATGTTTAGTGGATCTCCCTGATACACAGAATAAACAATCTTCTTTACAATGGTAATATATCACAAAAAATATGTTTTTATCACACAAAAAAAGTCTTTAAAAAAGTAAAAAGAAAATATCCCCTGACCTCAACTCCTTCAAAACCAAAAGTATGTTTCGTCGCAAACAACTATGCCAAATTTGATAATTGTGTATTTGATAACATTCTGCAATAAAACAAATAGGTATGTTGGGATGTATTTTGTGACTTTATTTCTGATAGTTTCCTCATAGGCTAGAATGCTTTGTGTTGTACTATTTGGAATTTTAAGGCCTTAATAACTCATTTCTTTACTTTGTAGGTTAAACCTAGAATTGCTTTTAAGGTAAAATATATATATATATATATATATATATATATATATATATGTCTTGGATTTTAGGTATTTTTTTTAGCCTAAGTAAAACAGAAGATGTTACTGATGCTCAGAAACCCATTCTCCAGCTTCTATTTAGTGTTGGTTGAAAATGGTTTACATCTACCCCTTTCTTTGGAGAATTTTTCAGCACATGGCTGAAAAGGAGCCACCTTTTCAAGAGAATTTATGTTCTTCCTTAGCCACTCCTTCACCAAGGGCACTCCACTGTCAATTACTGACTGAACCAAGAACAGAAAATGTCACCATGATTCCCTGATAGAGTGTGGGGGGAGTCAGATGTTAAAAGTTAGCTGTCTTACAGTTGATCCGTCATAGTCACAAATTCTGTTCAGTGATCATGTCCATGGTTACTCACTATAACATCAAAATAGATATATTTAATGATTGGGAGAATCTTTACTTTGGTTACTTAGCTTATACTCTATAAGCAGAATTTTAATAGCTGTGCCAGATGTGGTATCTGATCCTCCAGATGCAGTGTCATATTTGAAATGGATTAACCAAGCCTCTGGTATGTGCAGCAAATTGATTTGTCTAATGCTTTTTTATTTTCCCAAAGGCCTGTCAAATATAGGAACTTTTTGGGGGGTCTAGTGTGTTAGGGCTTGCCAGGGCATCTTAGCCAATAAAAAAAGATCTTGTACCTTGTAGCACCTACCACTAAAAAGAAGCAGAACACTTGGTAGTTAACTTCAGATCTTGGAGTCAGCATATCTCACACTTTGGAATACTGCTACAACCTATTTATCAGATAATTCTAATCTACTAGTTAAAGTTGGCTGCAAAAGAGAAGGGGGAAGTGTTCTATATCAAGCCCAAGTCCAAGCTGTGAACAAGCAGCATTGGTGCTAGGGCAACAGGACCTGGCAGAACACATAGTACTAGATGTGTGCTTGGTAGGGAAAAAAAAAAAAATCCACAATGCCATGTAGAACCACTGGAAAAATTCAATGTGAAAATTGCAAGTCAGAACACAGACCCATATGGTTCTGAAGAAAGGACTTGCTGTCTGCAGGAAAGAGCTATAAGCCTTTGAGAAGTAGTCTGTAAGGGGAGAAGGCTAGAATGATTTATGTTGTAATGCATTAGTGTATGAGACATCAGAATGAACTCAACCTTAGCTTAATGTAGGTAGATATACATATGGACATAGTTGTACATATGTATAAATACTCCAGTTAGGAAACACATATAGGTTTCCTTGCTCTGTCAGCCAAGAGGACCTAGAAACAATGACACTCCATTGTTGGCACACCTAGAACACAGATATTGGTTTCTAATACCATTCTCCATAAAAAAGGAACTAAGGCTTCTTGGAGAAATGGTTAGTTCCAGGACTTTGGCAAGAAATACATGATATGATCTTTGAGCATCTTGTGCCCCCAAATAAAGAAATGCTAAAAACAAAACAAAACCCACAATGATGGGGATATGCCAAAGACTCACAGTTGTCAACTGAAAGAGCCACCAATGGCCAAAGCTGGAACAATTTTATCAATAAAATAAAATACTTATAATCTAAAGTATATAATACATATACACAGAGCCATAGAGATATAAATAAATGAGAAAAAGAGGAAAATTTTCCATACAGAAGAATTCAAATAATTTATGTAGATACTCTGCCCTCCAGGAGATGGAGTATGTTCCCTACTCCTTAAGAGTGGAATGTACATAGTGCTTTCTTTCCAAATAGTAAAGTATGAAAAGAAAGATAAC
Source organism: Varecia variegata (assembly GCA_028533085.1). Classification (NCBI taxonomy): domain Eukaryota; kingdom Metazoa; phylum Chordata; class Mammalia; order Primates; family Lemuridae; genus Varecia; species Varecia variegata. The sequence continues at coordinate 5,904,094 of CM052454.1, forward strand.
AAGTAAGTTTGCAGTGGAAAAACACCATAAACACTATCTTAGCCAAGTGACTAAGGTTAACATCAACAGTAATAAGTCATATTGATACAATATGATATCATACCTATGACATGGTATAATAGCATACCTGTGATGTGATGTGATGAAAATACCATTTTACCTCTTTGGTATTCCTTAAAAAAAAACATAAGTTCTATCTAATCATAAAAAAAAAATCAAACAAATCCTAGCTGAGAGATATTTTACAAAATATCTAACCAGCACTATTAACTGTCAAGGCCATCAAAAACAAAGAATATTTGAGAAACTGTCATGGCCAGTGTGAGCCCAGGGAGATGTGATAACTAAATGTAATGTGGTATCCTAGATGGGATCCTAGAACAGAAAAAGAGTATTTGGTAAAAACTAAGGAAATCGGAATAAATTAGGGACTTTATGTAATAAAAAATATATCAATACTGGTTCATTAGTTGTAACAAATCTACCATATCAATGTAAGATGTTAATAATAGGGGAAACTGGGTCTGGCGTCAATAAGAACCCTTTGTGCTATTTTTGCAATTTTTCTGTAAATTTAAAACTTTTCTAAAATAAAAGGATTTTTTCTATTTTTATTTTTAAGCAGTTTCTGATATGTTACTAATGTTAAGATTGAACATCAGATTATGACACATCAAATAAATATGTAGACAGACTTGTTATCAGGATCTAGGTACTGCTGGTTCCAACAAATGTTAAGGTCAGATGGTCCCAGCAGCAAACTTTAAATTAGAAGCAATATGCTTTCAAGTGACCCATCCAAGTCCAAAAGGAATGTGTAAGCTCCCCAAGCAGGTAGACCAAGACCTCTGTCTCACCCACACTTTTCCTCATATGGGTTTCCTTGAACCTGTTTATAAAGTAAGTGCCATGTGGATTTATGAATGCAAGCAAAAAAAAATGTGCTGCAGCTTCTCGGCAGCTTAACTAAGTGGTAGCTGTGAAAGACAATGGTAAGAAGAAACCCACTCAATGGGCAGAGCTTAGGCCAGTGAACCCTGTAATACATATTTGGTATGGAGAGAGATGAGGCCTGAGTTAAAGATATACAGAGACTCACAGACAGTACAAAATGGCTTAGTTGCCAGGTCAGTTGGAACAAAGTAGGATATTTGTATCACACATTAATATCCATCAGAGAGCACTCCCTGCAAAAGAAATGCTAGAAAATACAGGGGGCATAATTGCATGGTCAGTAGATATAATCCAGCCTCTGTCCTCAGCTACTCCAGTGATTGTAAAATTGATTTTGAACTGATAAGCCTTGGTTGCAGAGATGGTAGCATGGCATATCTTAATAGCTAATGTTGATGGTGAATTTCTCATTCACAAACAACAGACACCAACACTGAGCCTCATTATAGAACCTTCCTCAAGGAGACCACCACCTATTTTGTGGAAAAATGATTTCCTTGGATCTGTTCAACCATGAAAAGGAAGATTATTTATATTGACTAGGACCAACATTTACTTCAATTATGGATTTACCTTCCTTTGTCACAGTGCCTTATCCAACACTACTATCACAGATCTCAAGAGATGTCTAATCTACTGCCATGGGACATTGCCTCAGACCATGAGAGTCACTTTATTGCAAAGAAGTTTCCTCAGTAGGTATATGACCATGAAACCCATGGGTCCTACCTCATACTACACCATTCCTAAGCTACCAGTCTGATATAGCAGAGAAAGAGTCTTTCTGAGGTAAGGTATATGCACTGGCTTGGCAGTAACACCTGGCAAGCACATGGTACTATACTTCAGGATGCACAAATACTTTAAATCAATGACTAGTTTATGGTGTTCTGTCTTTAGTAAGTAAAATATATGAGTTGAAGAATGTAGGAGTAAAAGTAGGGATGGTCCTCCTCACTGTCATTCCTAGTAACCCCCTGAAGAAATGTGCGCTTCTTTTCCCCACAACTTTGGGTTTAAGAGAGCTTAAATGCCTTTGCTTCCTGAGAAAGTAATGCTTCCACAAGAGGATACAGTTAGTGTCCAACTAAACTTAAGGCTACAGCTACAGACTAGATAATGTAGGCTCCTTGTGCCAGTTGATCAGCAAAGAAAAAGATGACCTTGTTAGCAGAGATCATTGATCTTGATCCTTATGAAGAAATAGGGCTGTTCTATTACATAATGGGGACAAGGAGGAATATATTTGGCATTTAAATTATATACTAGGGTGTTTTGTGTTTTTTCCATCCCCAGTTTTAAATATAAAAGGACGAATACAGAAAGCACAACCTTATAAGGGATTGGTAAGTAGGACCTCAGATCCTTTGCAGATGAGGATCTATCTGAATCACACACCAAGCAAGTCACCTAAATAAGAAGTGAGAAATTTAGAAGAGCAAATGTAGGAGGGAGATAATGAGCGTTTGTTACAGCCATGGTACCAACTATAGTTGGTTGACCTCTAACTTCTCAAGCTAAAAAGACTACATCTTTATACTTCAAACAGTACCTCCCTCTGGAGCAAAGGGTTGTCATGCTTACCATCCATTATAGAATATTTGTGTTCCCTGAGCTCAGAGATTCTCTCCTGAAAAAACAACCCACCGCTTGGACAGTTACTGCCTTCATGATATTCTGGAAATTGTAGCTCAAGTGATGGGAGCAAATGTTGAGATCATGGCTACTGCGATCATTATGAGTAAATAAACAGTCCTTTTTTCCGTAACCCAGGAGTCCTGTGTTTTCTATCAGTATCACTGAAGCTCTGGGGCAATAACTTTAGATCCTACATACATTAAAAAGAAGATAAGAAATTTGATGCCTAAATTTAGGTGAAAATGAACCTATTCTTCAAGGAGTGGCCAATACAAGCTTACTTGACAAGAAATGTATATCAAGCATTATAAAATTCATCCATGTAAAAAAAAAAAAAAACACTTGTACTCACTTAATATTTTGAAATTAAAAAAAAGGAAATAAACAAGTTGAATATGTGATTTTTTTTTTTTTTTTTTTTTTGGAAACAGAGTCTTACTCTGTTGCCTGGGCTAGAGTGCTGTGGCATCAGCCTGGCTCACAGCAACCTCAAACTCCTGGGGTCAAGCAATCCTTCTTCCTCAGCCTCCCAAGTAGCTGGGACTACAGGAATGCACCACCATGCCCTGATCATTTTTTCTATATATTTTTAGTTGTCCAGCTAATTTTCTATTTTTAGTAGAGACTGGGTCTCTCTCTAGCTCAGGCTGGTCTCGAACTCCTGAGCTCAAACGATCCACCCGCCTCAGCCTCCCAGAGTGCTAGGATTACAGGTGTGAGCCACCGCGCCCAGCCTTGAGTATGTGATTTTAAAAGCCCCAGAAGGCTTCACCTGTAAATGCTTGCAAATGTTTAAGGATAAATAATACCCATGCAATACAAAGTTTTCCAGAGAATAAATAAAGAAGGAAAAGATTCCCATTCATTTTCTGGGACACCTCCATGACCCCTGAACTAAGACATGACAAAAATATTACAAAATAAGAAAATTGCAGGTTGTCTTATAGGTTTCTCCCAAATCAGAGCCTGGGATGAGTAACTGAGAGTTTGTGGTTTATTCGGTTGTTTATCCCAACAGGCACAGTGATGGACTCAGAAGTGTGATTCAAGGAAAAAGGAAAGACAAAGTGAAGGATGCTGTATTCAGATTCTTTTGTAACAACAGAAGCTCAACGTTGCTTAAAATTTCTAAGAAGTTTATGAAATATAGGTTAAAAAATGTCTTTTTTTTTTTTTTTTTTTTTTAGTTTTTCCAAATTTTTCTTATTGTAAGAACAGGAGTGGCAACTTTTAAGCTCTTTACATGTCAGAGCTATAACCAGAAGTCATATACTGTTTCTTATACAGTATAGGTTTATTACAATTACTTTTTTTGTTTGTTTGTTTATTTATTTCAGCTTATCATGGGGGTACAAAAGTTCAGGTTATATATATTGCCCATGTCCCACCGATCCCTCCAAGTCAGAGATTTAAGCGTGTCCATTCTCCAGACAGTGCACATCGCACTCATCATTTAGCTATACCCCCATCCCCTCCCCCCACTCCCCATGTCAGATTATTCAAGCGTGTCCATTCCCCAGACAGTGCGTATTGCACTCATCATGTAGGTATACACCCATCCCCTCCCCCCACCTCCCACACCTCAGTCCGAAACCCAATCGGTGTTATTCCCAAATGTGCACTTAGGTGATGATCAGGGAAACCAATTTGCTGGTGAGTACATGTGGTGCTTATTTTTCAAGGCCAGGACCTTTATTGATCGGCTCTTGATACCCAATTGATGAGGGATGCTCCTCGTACCTTAACTTCTCTACCTTTGGGACTGTGCCTGTGTGGAGGTGGAGTTCACACAGCATGAGGTAAGGCCCTGGGGCCAGGCAAGATGGCTGTGCACTGTAATGAGACTGAGAAGGAAAAGTGACATCATCCTGGGGCAAAAAAATAATGTGCGCTGCTACCTCTCCCAGGTGAGTGTGAACATTTCTGATCCCCTTTTTTGAAGGTGATTGAAATAAATTATTTTGCACATCAATAGCCACAATCCAAGTAATAGAGGCTGTGTTGCTCAGTTTCAGCCAAGAGGCCACATCCAGCAAAGCAGCTAAAATTGGGGCTACAACTTAATATTCCACCATTTGCCATAATTTGTTTGCTAGTCCCCTCAGGGAATATACAGGTGAATTAAACCATGATAATAATGGGAATCACCACATCTGCAACCTTTGAGTTTTTCAAGGGGAGATTATTCATGTAACAAATTATCCTAAGATTAAGTATTGATTCTCATTTATCATCTTGGCCTGAATTAGAGCACTTTCTGGGGCTTTTGTTGGACCCTTCCTGACACAGACTCTTACTTCATAGTAGCTGGTCTTCCATTTGCTAAATACATCATTCCCAAATAATGATTTTGACCAGGATTCCTGGGGTTCCTCAAGTTCCCCTTATTACCAGGGGACCATGGTAACATCTCTCCTCTCTGATATCATAATTGGATAAGGATTAGTATCTAATAGCACATTAAATAATTTCATATGCTCATTTTCCCAAGTGTACAGTTATACTAAATGACAGCAGATTGGAGAGTGTTTACAATATGTGGTGCTACAAGGTCCTTTCACAAAGGGGTGTGTTCTCCACTTCAATCCATATGTTCAGGGTTTAAGATATAGCTCAGATCTTAAAACTGGGTGAGTAACAACAATTTTCCATTTTGAGAGCTCACAGCAGCCTTATGCTTGTCAGCTCTCAATTTTATTAAAAGTTTACATATGTCAACACCCTATTCATTAGCCCAACTATCTAAAAACAGCATGGTTTATTAACCTTTACACAGACAAGGCACCTGGATGTCACTCCGACAATGCTGTCTGTTAGGATAATTACATTTTTTAAAAATGAAATTTTACAGAAAAACTCTGGGAAATAATGTAAAGACATGCCTCTGTCACTAAGAATGGGAGAGATGGGTTTTTAATTCCAATTGTATTAATCATGGCATAGGTATGCCCTCAAGGAAATGCTTATACACTGTTGGTGGAATTGAAAATGAGTACAACCTCTATGGAAAACAGTATGGGAATTTCTCAAAGAACTTAAAGTAGCTCTACAATTTGATCCAGGAATCCCACTATTAGTATCTACTCCAAGGAAAAGAAGTCATTTTATCAAAAATGACTTCATTCGAATGTTTATTGCAGCACAATTCACAATTGCATAGATGTGTAATCAACCTCAGTATCCATCAATTCATGAGTGGATTAACAAAGTATGGTATATATACATCATGGAGTACTACTGAGCCATGAAAATAAATGAATTAATGTCTTTTGGAGCAATTTGGATGAAACTGGAGACCATTCTCCTAAGTGAAGTATGTCAAGAATGGAAAAATATACACCACTGCACTCTCTAATAATTTAGAACTAATTTATGAGCACACATGGACACAGAGAGAAGTAAAAGTCATTGGAAATCCAGAAGGGGGATGTAATTAATATGAACGGAGGAATGAAAACCTACCTAACAGGTATAATGAACACCATTCAGGTAATGGGCACACTTACATCCTTAAGCATTATAAAAGCTATCCATGTAACAAAAACATTTGTACCCGCTTAATATTTTGAAATAGAAAAAAGCCTAAGGAGGATATTCATGTAATTAACTTGCTATATAAAGAACCATATTTCAATATCAATAATTATATATGAAAACATTGATGGCAAAGATTAAATAGAGATAATTTCTCTAGCCTGAAAAATGGTCTGTAAAAAACTCACATCAACCATTATGCCTAATAGTGAAAGGAGAAGAAGAGGAAAAAAGATACCTGTTATTATTTCTTCTATATGACTTTGTACTAGAAATATTGGCCAAATCAATAACATAAGAAAAAAGAAATTAGCATGTGTATTTGAATGGAAATATAGTTATTATTTAAAGACAGGAAATTTCCAAGAGAATATATAGACAAATTATTTAAAATTTTATAAAGTTATCTAGGTTTCATAGTCTGCTTGGGCTGCTACACCAAAATACAAAAACTGGGTAACTTATAAATAACAGAAATTTATTTCTCATTGTTCCAGAGGTTGGAGAGTTCAAGACCAAGTCACCAACAGACTCAGTGTCCTCTGAAGACAGACTTTCTGATTCATAGATGGCACTTTCCCACTCTGTCCTCACATGACAGAGGAAGCAAATGATTCCCTTGAGCTATTTTGTAAGAGTATGAATCTCATTCATGAGGTTTCTGCACTCATGATCTAATCACATCCCAAAGGGTCTCATCTACTATTAATAATATCATCACCTTGGGGGTGAGGATTTCAATATATGAATTTTGGCAGCACATAAATATTTAGACAATAGCACTAGGAAAACATACAATGATCAGTAACATTTACCCAACAATAAAAAAAGAAAAGAAATTAAAAAGTAAAAATTCATTTATATTCATAATAAAGGAAAAATTATAAGGCACTTAGGAATAAATCTGTCAAATAAATTTAAGACCATTTGAAGAAATCAGAAAAATTTGTAAAAATAAATTTCATAGATGTTTCATATGGGAAGACTCAAAAAGAGTACAGGACTTTATGGTAAATATGATGGAATTAAACAAGATCATGGAATCTCACCTTTCAAATTCCTAAAAGTTGATCAAAAATATTGAAATTTCAACTGTAAATTTTATATCTATGAGTAAATATGAAATGGTACATCTCTTCCCCTGTTCAATGAATAAGTAACCATATAAATTTTACATTATTAGAAACAGATCTGAAAGTATTGAATTTTTGTATTGGATCCTATTATGCTTAAGAATAAAGTAGATTCACTAATGTGGGAAAATTCAGGAAAATTAAAAAAAGTAAGAAAGGAAATTATACCACATCAATTATTGAAAGAAAATAATTAGATAACAGAGGATGTTCCAAGACCAGAGAGTAGTAGGTTAATTTTTGGTATATATGGTCTGAGTTATTGTTCTATAAATTAGGTGAATCTATACTAATTGGATGGCACTAGGAATGCTAAAAACTACTATTCAATGTATCAACTCGAAATGAAAACATAGAATGGCAATGTTAATTCCCATCTGCTCCTGTCTTGACACCTAAAAGAAATTTTCGCCTGTTCCTTCTGAGGCGATCTTATAACAAAAACTATGTTATATTGGAAAAAAATAATCTTGGTCCAGGAATGCATTTTGACTTTTTCATTCACCTCACAAAACCCAAAGTTTTTCCAGTGTCTAAGCTTGTACACATGCATTCCCTGATCTTCAGAGAAAGTTTATAAAACTCAGCTCTGGACTAATCTGAATTTCTACAGGAATAGGCTGGGATTTTTTCAGAAAGGCTCATACTCAAGAGAAAGCAAATATGATATATGACCTCCATTGTGCCTTGGACATTATGGTATAAGATCTGAAGACAGCAAACAAAAAGAACATACATAAGGGTATCGCAATAAAGTGGACCCACCTAACTAGACTGGCCACGAGTCCCATAATCCTCTGGATTCCTAGTTAAGAGCTAAAAACATCCTTATTCATTAATCCAGTTTGTCAGGTTTTCAATTTCTTCCAGTAGAAGTCATCTTAACTAATATATATCTGGTATGACTGAATGCTACATATCTAGAGATGAAAAAGTTTTGCCTATCATAAGTTAAGTGAAGCAAAAAAAAGAGAATAGAACATTTCATGTTAGACATTAGGAATTATTTATCTAACACTTTAAGATGGTGATTACCAAATTCACTGTCTCCAAAATAAATCCTGAAGTGGGATCAAATTCTATTTGTTCTATTAATTGGTGTCTGATATTTTACCCATCTCATACAAAATTATATTAAGCTGAACCACATGATATCCCATTTCTGAAAATCAAAATGATCAAACATTAATGATTTTATATAGAATAAACATTTATAATCTCAAAGATATGTGTTTAATACTATAAAATTACATTGTATTATATTTTTCTTTTTTATATCTGTTTTTCTATATAGCCAATGTGATAGAAACTAGGCAAACAAAAGTGAATATGGTCTAATCTCTTCCCTTAAAAAGCTTACAACTGATACGTTATAATTATGAAATATATGAATGAAGTTGTGATTTGACAAATATATGCAGAATGCAAGTGGCTGATACTGGCTTGAAGAGGAGTAAATAAAACAATAAAAATGAAAAGGAAGATCATGGGAAATGAGTAAATCAGTAGTTCATTACCTAGAAATTACTAAGTAATTGCTTTGTAAATAAGAATATCTTCAGTGCATTATTCCCCACTTTATAACTAGGATCACATAAGTTCAGAAAAGTACATTTTTATATCTTCAGTCACAAATCATGTAGGACTTTTCCCCCTAATTTTGTACAAGAACAGGATAAAACAGGGTGACAAAGAGATATATAGCAGTTCATCTTGGTCAGGAGGCATTTTACCAGTTTATTTTTATGGAGAACATATAGGTACTTTTTCCAGATATAAGTCAAGCAGATAATGTTTATGTAGACACTGTTTATAAACAGGAGCATCTGGAAGTTCTGTAATGTGGTAGTTATATAAAGAAAATATATAACCCACAATGTTGAGCATCAGTTTACATATAAAAATTGAGCTACAACATTTGTTCATGATAGAGGAAACATTATTCCTTCATTGAGAAAAGTAGAAATTAAACTGTGAAGAAATGTTCTGAACAAGTTCCAAATCTAGAAAGAAATGTAAGGTACAATTCAAACTAAAGAACATGCTGTTCATTTTGTTTTCACAAAATGTTATATACTTTTTGTTCCAGAATTTTAAAAAATTATAAAGGCCTCCTGTTAGATTCCTAGACACAGTAAATTCACCATTGAATTTACTATGCCAGAACAGGGTGGAATATTTGATTTGGATTTCTCCATTATTACATATTTATTTTCTTAAGAACCTGCATATTAAGAACACTGAGGTAAACATCATATATGCAGACTGAAAATATATTTTAAGCAAAAGTGCTTTTTTATAGAATGTCTTTTGTTCTTTTGGGTAGATGCCCAGTAATTGGATTGCTGGATCAAATGGTAGTTCTACATGTAGCTCTTTGAGATAACTCCACATTGCTTTCCACAGAGGTTGTACTAGTTTGCAGTCTCACCAGCAGCATATGAGTGTTCCTATCTCTCTGCATTCATGCCAACATTTATTGTTTTGGGACTTTTTGATAAAGGCCATTCTTACTAGAGTTAACCGATATCTCATTGTGGTTTTGATTTGCATTTCCCTGATGATTAGAGTTGTTGATCATTTTTTCATGTGTTTGTTGGCCATTAGTCTATCTACTTTTGAAAAGTTTCTGTTGGTGTCCTTTGCCCACTTTTTAATGGGGTTGATTTTTTTCTCACTGATTTTCCTGAGCTCTATATAGAATCTAGTTATCAGCCCTTTATTGGACGTGTAACATGCTAATATTTTCTCCCATTCAGTAGGTTGCCTGTTTGCTCTCGTGATAGTTTCCTTGGCTGTGCAGAGCTTTTTAATTTGATCAGGTCCCATTTATTTATGTTTGTTGTTGCTGTGATTGCCTTTGGGGTCTTCCTCATAAATTCTTTGCCTAGGCCAATGTCTATTAGAGTTTTTCCAACATTTGCTTCTAGAATTCTTATAGTTTCCTGCCTTAGGTTTAAGTCTGTTATCCACCATGATTTGTTTTTTGTAAGAGGTGAAAGGTGTGGATCCTGTTTCAGTCTTCTACATGTGGCCATCCAGTTTTAATTGGGAGGCATCAATTTACCAGACTTCAAGCTATACTACAAGGCTCTAGTAATTAAAACAGCATGGTACTAGCACAAGAACAGAGACATAGACCAATGAACAGAACTCAGAACCTAGATATAAAACCATCCTCAAATAGCCATCTAATCTTTGACAAAGCAGACAAAAACATACACTGGGGAAAAGAATCCTTATTCAATAAATTACTCTTTTCTCTATTCCATTTTACTTTTCAGAATCTGTAATGATTTTTTTTTTTTTTTAGTTTAGCAGATATATTTCTCAGTTCTAAGATTTCTGTTTTATTTTTGGTCTTATTTCAATCCCCTTGTTAAATTTCTCTGATAAATTTCTGAATGGTTTTGTGTGTTATTTTGGAGATCACTGAGTTTCCTTAAAACTACTATTTTGAGTTCTTGGTCAGATAGCTCATATATTGCTGCCTTGTTAGGGTCAGTTACTGGTTTCTTGCTATGTCTATTTGGAGAGATTTGGAGTTTGTTGTTGTTTCTTCTACATGTATGTCTATGTCTTTGCATTGAATGATAAGTTATTTTTTCAAGTCTTCTCTGTACAGAATGTGGGAATGTGAAAATGTAAAGCCACTTTTGAAAACAATTTGGAAATTTCTCAAAATTTAAACATAGAGTAATCAGGCCCCTAAAACTAAGGTGGGGCCTAAGTACTGTGACTAAAGCAGAAATCAGTCCTGAAGACATGAGATCAGCACATGGAATGGGAATCTCAGCAACAGGTGAGTCTAAGCTCACACAGAACTTATAGGATGAAAGAACATGACATGGGGCATCAGAGGTATCTGGTATAGTCTGCCATAGAAATAAATATTATCACTTAAATGTAATATCATATCTTCCTATAAGATCTTCCATAGAAAAATCATTTCTAAAATATTTGGCTACTCTTCTAAATCACCAAGTATATTTTATAACTGGGATGATATGTAATGCTATACAGTTATGAGACAAAATGATGCCTGATATTATTTTTTGACAACATTGTTTATCTACTAGTCCTTGAAAATTGCATAGAAACTAATTTTTTTTATCTAGCAACATGAATCAATGCAATAAAAGAGAGTGCTGTAATAATGCTGATGTCAGAAGATAAGATTACACCTACCTTGTAGTCTCTTTTCATGTTATATTAAGAGAGAAGCACAATGTACACAGTGGTCATGATTTGACCCAAGGAATAATCGAATCTGTGAAATAGTAAAGTGCTTTGTAATAGAGTTTTACTGTAATTGCTTTGTCAGGTTATCAGTCTTGTAGCTCTGCCCTAAATAGAAAAAGTTTGTCCTGCTGCTTGCAGGTATAGTGAATTTTGGAAGAATGAGTATATGTCAGCTAAGGTGGCATTGACCCAAAAGAGTCTGAAACACTGAGCAGATAAAGGAAGAATACTTCTGATTACAGGCTATTGCAGGCAGAATAAGAAATAATCATGTGAATGGTGTTAATGGGGTGGGGATAGGGGTTAAAAGGAGAAAAGTAACTCCATAAAAAGTTCATCCCATACTAGAAGTTTTGGACTGAGGAGAAATAAACTAAAAATGCTTTTGTTAAATTTTCCACCAGTTGCTAACAAGGCATGAGAAACCTCTGACACTAAGGGAGGTAACCCCTGGAAAGTATTTATAGCTTTAGAAAGAAAATAAGGTTAAGTTTCCTTGGATACATAGATTTTTCAGGCCAGATCTAACTTGATCTGAAATAACTTGAATATTAAGAGAATTTAACTGAATGTTGTCTGCTTCTCTTTCCTAAATCAACCAAAAATATTAAAGGTTCACAAATTTTAGAAGAGGAAAGAACTCTTGAGAATAAGCTCTACATCCACATTTGGATATTATGTCCACTACAACATATATTTTATGGAGTTAATTATATGATGAATATAATTTACATTGTAAGATAAGTAGTTAAAATATAATTTAACTTACCATAGAAATAAAAGAAAAAGTATCTTTTTTCCAGTTTTGTAGCAATTCCCATTTAGAATTAAAATGTCTGTAAGGGAGCTCTTTAATTCCTCCTTTAATATGGAAACAAGAAAAGAACCCAAACTTTTAAGAATGAACTAGAAAATTACTCTTATAAAATTATAATTTTTCACTTTATGCCAAAATCTGTATTTAATTATCTTTTACATTTTTAAAATGTGTTTTGTTTTTTTTTAAGACAGAGTCTCACTGTGTTGCCCAGGCTAGAGTGCTGTGGCATCAGCCCAGCTCACAGCAACCTCAAATTCCTGTGCTCAAGCAATCCTCCTGCCTCAGCCTCCCGAGTAGCTGGGACTACAGGCATGCGCCACCATGCCTGGCTAATTTTTTCTATATATATTTTGAGTTGTCCATATAATTTCTTTCCATTTTTTTAGTAGAGACAGGGTCTCACTCTTGCTCAGGCTGGTCTCGAACTCCTGAGCTCAAAGGATCCACCTGCCTCGGCCTCCCAGAGTGCTAGCATTACAGGTGTTGAGCCACCGCACCCGGCCCTGAAATGTGTTTTTTAAGTTCTTTATTACTACCTCTAAAGAGGTTGTAGTAGTTTTGCTAAATTTGATAAATAGCATTGAGCATTCAAGTATATATTTACATTTATGTGTAGGTACATTTATGATTAGGCTTTTGCTTTCAGACTTCATTCCACATTTAGTTTTTCATTCAGAACCTTCAAGAACCTGATTTGCCCAGAGTAGTGGTTATTAAAATTTAGTATGAGTAAAGATTTAGGAACTTAACAGTTCTATTTCTCCACTCCACAGAGAAATGTGGATTTTCTCTGCCATTTGCCTTATCCAATAGACAGCACTTTAGAGGGAAGGAAGCAAAAGAAGTTAAGTAGCCGGCCCAAAATTACCTAGATAGTAAGTGGGTGAACCAGTGTTTAATCCTAAGCAGTCTGATTTCAAAGTTCGCCATTTTGTGGGGAACTTGCATCCTCAAGGCCATGTATTGCCCTCCAGATCCCCACGTTCAGCCCCATGACTGAATCCAAGCTTCACAGAGCAAATCCCAAGAGGATTTGTTCTGTAAAATTTGGATTCAGTCAAAAGGCCACACTCAAGGATCCAGAAGGCCAGATGTGGCCCCAAGGGCACAGGTTCCCCACTCTTGCCCCATTTTTCAGGTCTAATGCATAGATGTTAAAATATTATCACTATCATCTGGTGAAGGTGAGATTTTCAAAGATTTCTGTGATTGGTTTGCTGTTATTCTGTACTGTAAGAAATTGTGGATTGCATAAATGAAATCAAATACTGGTAATCAAACTGACAAAGATGAAGACTCAGCACAAGACAACCAAATGTCTAGAACAAAATTAGATGTCATTTAAATACCACTGAGAAACAACTAGGGGGGATTTATTATGTGTGACTTGAAGCACAGGAGAACAGGGGAAGGATAATGTAATAACTGTATAAAAATTAAGAGTCAAGGAATATAATGAAGCAAAACTTTTTTTCAGTGAGAATGTATGAAGTAGGAAGAATAAGAATAACAAGAAAAAGATTTACATTCAAAGAAATTATTACCAGTCAGAGAATTTTGTCCAGAAAATGACTCTTAAAGTGAAATTTTTAAAGGTACATTGTTATAGAATTATCAGTCACCATGTCTTAACTACGGTAGCTATATGTATGATGGTCCTAAGCAGGTTGCAGAATAAGATCTCCATGTTGCAGAGTCCTTGTGATAAATAGTACAAATATAAATATTGGCCCCCCGTTAATATCCTGAATTAAAAAAATAAAATAAAAAAATAAATAGTACAAATATAAATATTGGGGGGAAAAAAACAAATCTCTATAATATGCTACCAACTCTTTGTTTATTGACAGGTTTTCCCTAGTATCATTTAACTAAAATTTATTGGTCAATGACAGTATACTATGCAAGGGTTTACATATAATATGTGATACTTTTACATATAATATGTTTCTGTTTGTATTGGTTTACAATTTATAATGAAAAGAAAAATCAAACTTCCAAATTTTATCACAGATGTTTCCAGTGATTCAGAGTAACAAGATAACAGTCATAAATGTTTCCTAAAGGTTCATTACAACATAGTACTAGGCACCAGTGCCTTGTCTTCAGTTTATACTCCCAATTTCATATATAGAATTATTTAATCAGTCAAAGTATAAGGGAGAGAATAATAATATTTTCAGACATGAATCATCTTTAAAATTCACCTGAGTTCACTCAGCTCCACAAAATGAGTAAGCCATGAAATAGGATATGAGAGAATTCAGAAAACAAAAGATAAAAAGCACCTTACAGGTGAAGGTGATAATCTGGATAAATGTGAAAAGTAATCCCAGGATGCCAATTAAGCAGCCCACCTAGAGAACAACCAGCCATATTTAAACATTGGAATCAGAGCAAAATTCATTTGGGTGGTATTGTCTCAGGAAAAAAAAATCAATCAATGAACAAATTCACACACACACACACACACACACACAAACACATCTTGACATGGAGTGAAGTTTTATGTTTCTTTAGGCAATGAATGAAACAATGGAAAATCAAGCCAATCATCTCTCCCCAAAATTCAATTTTTCCAGGACAATTGAAAGTTCTATAGCCATTGAAATTTATTAATTGAACATTAAATCCTCATTTGTGACAAGTTACAATACTATGTACCTTTAATACCAATTCTTGTAATTAGCTGCTTCTAAATTAGGAAGGCATGAATAAGGAAAGTGTAAGTATGGGTAGAGAATATGTGTGAGAGGTCTAAATCTTCATCCTCCAATTGTAGAAATGTTATATTTTATACTCAAACATCAGGAAATGGCAGCAAATGTATATTAGCTACAAATGCAGAAGCATATGAAGAAGAAATAGCTTAAGGAGTTACCAAGTGTTTCCTGAGATTGTAACTAAGAAAATGAAGGAAGAATGAGGCATAAAACTACTGAGTTTTTTTTTAAGATTATAAAACTACTTAATTTTAAGACTACTAACATATCAATTTAACAGAAAATGCTGTAAAATTTAAAACAACCACAGCAAAATATTAATATATGGTCCATTTACTTCTGTCACCTAAAAGAAAGTAGTGAAGAGTGAAGAGGAAGAATAAATGGCAAGTACTTCTCCCAATCACTCCTTTCTATTCTTCCATGAGGAACCTTGAAGTAAACAAAAGACCAAAACTAAGGGCAATTTGGTTATGAGAATCTCATTGTCGCAATGTCATCAAAGCCTTCTTCCTTTGTGTTTTCAATAATCAAATAATCATGTACTGATCATCTAGTGAATGACTGAAAACTCCCTTAAAGAGCAAACACCGATGACTTTCATGACTGCCCACATTCTGTTTCTGATACAGCCAGAATCCCCTAATATAACCTTACCTAACTGCTTCTTACTGGTATTTTTCCATTAACAATACCTATTTAGCACTTTGCAAAATGAAATTGCTATATGAATAATAGGGATACTCAGTGGGGTGTACTCTTGTATGCATAGATTTTTATCATCATTATACTCCTGACAGTTGTCTACCAACAGTGAAAGGAACTACATTTTATAGTATCTCTACCCCACACATTTAAATATTTTTTCTACAAAGACACATTTTGGATGCAGAGAGAGGAGCAAATTACCGGACTGTCAATTATAGTAATGCTTTTACATAATAGGTGTAAGCTGTAGGTCATAATAATGACTAATCTCCCTCTTGTTATTAATAACATGATGCCAATCAAATTCTATATATGTGGCTTGTGAGGGAGGGAATAAAAATGCACAAACACATTTCACCTATTAAATGTATACCTTGAACACATAAAACCATGTATATCAGGTCATGTTCCAAACATAGTGATAGCAGGAACCCAACAGTGATAGCCTCCCTTCCAAGACCTTTTTCAAAGATACCATAAATAGAATATGGCATTAATACTTATATAGAAGAGGTAACTTATGGGAGTATTTGAGTATTAATTTATAAAATAATACAAGATAATGCTCAAATGACTATAAGCTGTCCAAAAAAGAATTTGCAACGTATTTCTTTAAGGTATGTGAGACAAAGTAGCAAATGTAAGAATCCATGTTTGCTCATTTCAGCTTGCTGGCATAATTTCACAAAATCCCTGACTCTGTTAAGATGTGCAGTTGTCTGGAAAATAACTTTAAATACAAAACAGAATAGAGCACATGGCCCCCCAGGTCTCTTACCAGAGTCACAACATTCCTTAAAAGATAAATGGAAAAATATCCCATGCTCATGGACTGGAAAAGCCAATATTGTTAAAATGTCTACACTGCCCAAAGTGATCTGCAGATTCAATGTAATTCCCATCAAAATACCAACATTATTTTTCACAGAATTAGAAAAAAACAATCATAAGTTTTATATAGAATCAAAAAAGAGCCTAAATAGCCAAAACAATCCTAAGCAAAAAGAACAAATTTGGAGGCATGACATTACTTGACTTCAAATTGTACTACAGGGAGGGCTACAGGAACCAAAACAGCATGGTACTGGTATAAAAGTAGATACATAGATCAATGGAACAGGATAGAGAACTCAGAAAAAAATCCATACACCTACAACCAACTGATCTTTGACAAAACAGACAAAAACATAGGCTGGGGAAAGGATCCCTTATTCAATAAATTGTTCTTGGAAGATTAGAGAGCCACATGCAGAAGAATGAAACTGGATCCTTCTTTCTTACCATACACAAAAATTAAGATGGATTAAAGACTTAAATGTAAAACCTGACATAATAAAAACCCTAGAAGAAAATTTAGGAAAAACTCTTTTGAACATTGGTGCAGGCAAGGAATTTATAACTAAGATCCCAAAAGCAAATATAGCAAAAGCAAAAAAGATTAGAAAATAAATGGGACTTAATTAAACTAAAAAGTTTTTGCACAGCTAAAGTAATAATCAACAGAGTAAACAGACAACCTACTGAATGGGAATATATATATATATATATGAATATATATACATACACACACACACACACATACATACACACACACAAACTATACAACAGACAAAGGATTAATATACAGAATCTACAAGGAACTCAAAAAAAATCAGCAGAAAAAAACTCAACTCCATTACAATGTGGACAAAAAACAGGAACAGACATTTTTCAAAAGGAGACATACAAATGGCAAAAAAACATGAAAAAATGCTGAGCCTCACTAATTAGCAGGGAAATGCAAATTAAAATCACAATGAGATACCATCTTACCCTTCTCAGAATGGCAGTTATTAAAAAGTCAAAAAACATTAGATATTGGCACAGATGCAGTGAAAAGGGAACACTTATGCATTCTTGTTGGTAATATAAATTAGCATAACCACTATGGAAAGCAGTATGGGGATTTCTCAAAGAACTGAAAGTAAATCTACCATTTGATCCAGCAATCCCACTACTGCGTATCTATCTAAAGGAAAAGAAGCCATTTTACAAAAACACACTTACACCCCTGTTTTTATTGCATCAAAATTTCACAATTGCAAAGATTTGAAATCAACCTAAGTGCCCAAGAACTAATAAGTTGATAAAGAAAATGTGGCGCATATATATATATGTATATATATAATATATACATATATATGCCAGGGAATACTACTCTGTGATTAAAAGAATGAAATAATGTCTTAGCTGGGTGTGGTCACCCACACCTGTAGTCCCAACTACAATATTTGGGAAGCTGAGGCAGGAGGATCACTTGAGCCCAGGAGATGAGGTTGTAGTGAGCTGTTATTGCACCACTGTACTCTAGCTCCAGCAAGAGAGTGAGACACTGCCTCAAAAAACCAAACTAACAAACAAAAAACTAATCAAACAAACAAATAAAAAAGAAATAATGTCTTTGCAGCAACTTGGGTGGGATTGGATGCCATTATTCCAAGTGAAGTAACCCAGGAACAAAAAATCAAATACTGCGTGTTCTCACTTACAAGTGAGAAGTAAATGATGGGTGTGCATGGTCATACAGAGTGTTTTAATGGACATTGGAGATTCAGAAGAGGGAGGGTGGCAGGGGTTGCAGGATAAAAACTTATCTATTGGGTACAATTTACGCTATTCGGGTGACCAGTAATTTAAAAACCTAGACTTCTTCACTATGCAATTTCATCCTTGTAACAAAAAACCACTTGTACCCTCTAAATCC
Source organism: Varecia variegata (assembly GCA_028533085.1). Lineage (NCBI taxonomy): Eukaryota > Metazoa > Chordata > Mammalia > Primates > Lemuridae > Varecia > Varecia variegata. Next base: position 5,922,589 of record CM052454.1, read on the forward strand.
ACTTAAATAAAAAATGAAGAAAAAAATATAAATGACCCCAGTCCTTGCCTTTTCTTACACATAATGTCTGGAAGGGTTCATGATTATGCTTTCATAATCTATAACCAAATGTACTCTTACCCCAAAACATTGATTCTTCTGTAACATAACTTGTGAGCAAGTTAGATGTGATTTTTACAGGTACAGAACACTTCTACTACCTGTACATAAGCAAGGGGTGAAATATTCATTTGCGGATTTCAGAGCAGTCTGACAGAACTGCATCCAGGCTATATGCCTCTGTCTACAGTCCTTAGTAAGACTTCTGAATAAAACTAACTTTAATTCTTTAAAAGCTTAAATTTTTTTTCTTTAGTCAACAGGTGACAGTTTGTTTCCCAGCTTCTAGGACAAGTGTTCTTAATCTGAAGTCCATGGATTTCAAAGAGTCTTTGGATAGGATTTCGGGTCCATATACAGAAGTCCATACATTATGAAAGGGAACAATTTTACATACATATATTCATACATATGTATACATACAGTATATTACATATATTTCCACAAATCTCTGGATAAAATTAAGCATTTTTAAATTACAAAGACAAGTAATAAACTATAGTAGTATCAGCAGTGCCTGTGACTTTGTCACTAATAGAAATCACAGATTTTATATATCAAAAAATTTATTTCTCAGATATTTTGAAATATAATTCAGGCTCATTAACACTGTAAAATTATTGTAACTACTAGGCATACTTCTAGAACTTAGTATTTTAGGCACTAATCAAGAAACATGTATCTCAAAAATATTTTCAAAACTATAATTGTTTTTTATTTAAATTGAAAATAAGTCCAAAAGCTTGACAAGATTACCAGAGTCTACCACAGACTACCACGGCACAAATATGGTTAAGAATTTCTAGTTAAATTTAGAGGCAAAAATATTCTGCTTGTAAAGTTGTGGATATTTCAGGACTATATACTCAGGTACATGCCAGGAAGTTAGATGTTATTTGGAAATGACTTTGTAGATTTTTTTCTTTTATTTTCTTTGTGTTTCTTGATAGAAGAGAGGAATGCTGGGACATTTGAGAAATGTTTTAGAGCATGTGCAAGTCTAAAGTAGGAATGTGAACGATAAAACTTTTGTAGATCTTTAGGCACTTTAGAGTTGGTGGGGAGGAAGAGAAAGTTTTTTTTCTGGACAGATGAAGATAATGGACAGGGATTCTAGTTGTTGTGGGGGACATCCTGACATGATCAGAGTGTGATTTAGCAGTCCATTTTTACTTCATTGATTTTTCACTGGTGATTGAATTGAACTTGCTTGTTCAGAAATTGCCTCTAGCACCTGATTTTTGCTCCATTTTCTTTTGGTTCCTTTTTTTCATCTAAATCATGTCATATTAATCATTGTTGCCATCTAGCAACAGAATATGACACGCCTGAGTGAGAATAGGACTTGGAGACTCAAGGTTTTCTTCAGCCTTAGCTGCTCAGACTTCTGTAAGTCAATAAGAAATCAGTACTTCCCTATTTATGCTTTTGCTTATTTCCTCTTGTATTACAAGTTTTATTTTTAACAATGTGAAAGCTGAAAGATAAAAATGTCAGATATAAGTTGGAGAGTATTCTTTGTATCCATTCTGAATTTGCTAACTAATCGAAAACACTCAAAGATGCTTGCTGAATTTACAAATTCCATATTATCACTGAGCAAAAGAAATCTAGGAGATCCATCCCACTCGAAATAATTACAGTCCTTTTTGTAACATGCCTTTCGTTCTCAATAATTTTAAGAATCTCTTTATCCGCACTCCTCTGAAATTACGTGACGACTCGAACTTCATATGTATTTTTCATTAATTGCACTAATTATTTCGTGAGGCCTTTAATTCTGGAAATTTGTTTTTTGTATGACTTTTTGGTAAGCTTTTCACCTGTTTTTTCAGCTTTTTCTTATTTAATTACCTTAATAGGACTTCCTAGACAGATTCTCTAATTTTAAACCTTTTTCTCTTTTGTTCTACTTTTTGAGATATTTCTCAAAACATTTCCTCTGCTCCTTCAGACAATTTTAATAATTTCACATATTAGAGTTTCAAAGAAAAATTTTTACTTGAATATTTTTTGTATTTTAAATTATCTATGATTTCATACTTTTCTTAATATTCACCAATTCAGTTAGAGTTCAGGTAATATTTTATGTAGTCTTACTAAAAAAACAGCCATATTTAATATTTAGTCATACATATTTTGCACATAAACAATACCAAAACATGGATTCTTCTCATTAATAAATTTTAAAACCTAACATAGAAGAGTTACTGTTACTAAAATGAGCCATTTATCATTTAAATACATGGTCATCACTTTTTATCATTTTATAAATAGGATCTGGAGACCCTAAAATAATCAAAATCAACATAATCACTGTTTATATATGTATATATACTTAGCTATATTTATATACATACACACACACACACACACACTGCTTTTCTTCTCTCCTAATCTTAATATCTAACACAGTGAACTCTTTCAACAGACAAACACATAAACCCCAAACATACACAATCAGATACAAATTTATCTATGAATTTAGCATTATTTTCTTCTGGATAAATACAAATGTATTTAATTTTTTATTTTAAAAGTTAATATGAGGTGTAGACACACTTCTGGAATAATAGAGTCAATGTCCACCAAATGTGGAATATTATTTGACTATTAAAAAGGAATGAAGAGTTGATACATGAAGTAACATAAATGATGCTTGAGGACATTATTCTAAATGAAAAACAATCCATCACAAAAGATCACATATTTTATGGTTCCTTTTATTTGAAATGTGCAGAATAAGCAAATCCAACTAGTGGTTGACTGGGGCAGTAGGATGGACAGGGAATGGGGACTAAATGCGAATGGATATGGGGTTTATTTGCATGTGATAAAAATATTCTAAAATTGGATTATAAAATCATTTCCAAATTCTGAATATACAAAAAAAATTGAATTATAGAACTTAAATGGGTAAATATTATGAAATGAATTATTTTTCAATAGATTTTTTTTTATTTATTATAGCTTATTATGGGGGTACAACC
>CM052454.1:5926177-5982740 GCA_028533085.1 Varecia variegata
TTTCCCACTCTGTGGGTTGTCTGTTTATTCTCATGACTGTTTCTCTGGCTGTGCAGAAGCTTTTTAATTTAATCAGGTCCCATTTATTTATTTTTGTTGTTGCTGTGATTGCCTTAGGGGTCTTTTTCATAAATTCTTTACCTAGGCCAATGTCTGTGAGAGTCTTTCCTACATTTTCTTCTAGAATTCTAATAGTTTCATTTTTAAGGTTTAAGTCTGTTAACCACCGTGATTTAATTTTTCTGAGAGCTGAAAGGTGTGGGTCCTGCTTCAGTCTTCTACATGTGGCTATCCAGTTTTCCCAGCACCATTTGTTGAATAAGGAATCTTTTCCCCAGAGTATATTTTTGTCTGCTTTGTCAAAGATTAGATGGCCATATGAGGATGGTTTTATATTTGGATTTTCTGTTCTGTTCAATAGATAGTTTTAAATAAAATATTTTATTATAGAAAATGAAAAAAATTACAAGGCTGAAGGAAAAAAGAGAACACATAGTCCCTTACATAAATGTAGCACTATTAACATGTTTAAATAATATCTTTCTTTTTATTCATTTTTTTATCATCACTATAATTTTGTATTCTAATTCACATTACAAAATATACTATTTTTCCACCTGAGGAATGTGTGTTAATATAACATATTAGCTTCATATTCCAGTGATTAAACATTTTGTAATTTGCCTAACCAATTCATTAATTGTTGGGGATTTACAGTAGGGCTTTTCACACTGATGATAGAAGCTGTGACCTTTATCATAGTGTGATAAAGTTCAAGCTGCCCTTGAACTTTAGATTTCTAAGAGATTCATGGTTCAAGTTTTTTCTAAATTCAATATGTGAATTCAAGAATTACCTGACACTGAAGTTTACTTTGATACATATTATGCTGACTTTTTTCTTGTTCAGTTTTTCCATTTTTAGAGAGTCTGTCTTTTTACATTTATTAATATTTCTAGAGGACAATTTGTTCTCATTCCATACTTCACAGTGTCAATAAAGTTTATACAAACTTATTCTGTCATATATATGTATTCTTAGTTCTATGGGCAAGGTTTCTTTTTAGTTATAAAAAGCTATTTTAGTCCAGCCAAATAAGGACAAATAAGTCAATAATTCATTAGTAATGATGACAAAAGAATATGGGTAAGTACAGTATCAGTTTTGATACAACTTGTGGATGCCACTGTTGCTCATTCATTTCACCTAGCTTATTAAAATTTCTTCAGTTTCAGTTTCCTGGAAGATTTTTATGAAGGGATGATAATATCCACTCATACATCTTATAATTAAAACTTAAGTTAATATTTTGGATTACATGAGTATGACCATGAGTGATGGGTCTATTACATTGTAAAACTGCTATTAACTAAGATAGGCATTTCTCATAACTTTATGAAATAATTTTGAGTTGCTCTCATTCCTATTACAGGTGTAACTGTACAATGACTGCATTATCTTTTGTTTGAACAAAACTTCCTCACTGGTCTCCCTAGCAACTAATTTATTGTTACATGATACATTTTATAAGGGGCAGCCAGAACTATTTTAAATGCACGTGTCACTTTCCTTCATTAAGAATTCAGTTATATTAATAGGTATACATTGCCTTAAGACTAAAATCTAAATTCATGTATATGTCTGAACAAGTCTATATCTCTTGTCCACCTCCCTTATTCTCTTTGGTGTACTCTAACTAAAGCTATATCAAACATCTTCTAATAATAAAATTTATTACCCATTTTTCCTCATATTCTATACTGTTTTCACTGTCTAGAACAATGATTTACCCATGCATATTGTTTGGCTCTTAGCTCATTATTCATTACTACCCTATACTTACACTCTCAACAAATCAATCACATTTTGGTTTAATCATTCACTTTTTTTTCTGTCATTGCTATTCTGAAAAACTTCATTTTAACAGTAACTAAGTTTTGTAATATGTCAGCTTGACAATAGTTTCAAACATATTTAGTTAACCTTGGACTGATACTAAACTGAGTTAACTAATAGATATTAGATATCTAGACTATTTCGAAGTAAGAAAATGCTGAAACATTATTACCAATGCCTCTGTGACTTCTGGGTTTACTTCTTGAATTTTTATTTCTTTTTACTTACCTTTACAGAAAAACAGTATTTATTACATCAACGAAAATATTTCTTATATAGTTATATATACTATTATATGTAAGTATAAGGAACTATATTCAAATTTTAATTTTTCTCTTCATTACCTCTCACCTCTTTTCATACTTGAAGAGTATATCTTATATTCCACAACAAATAAGACAATTTGGCATAGTAATTCTTTACTTACGAATACCTTGACAATGTTGAACCTTATATGAATCCCATGTTCCTAGAAAGTGTCAGCATTTAAGAAACCACTAACATGTCTGCCATTTTTTTTATGTTCCAAGAAATGGGGAACCATGAGAGATCATCCTGCCCTTGCATATTCTACAAAAAGACTGTCAAAATCTTTCCTCATGATGTCCATAAAACTTGTAATTTTTTACCTTCCTTTGTAAAAGCCCCCCTTCCTTTCTTTGAGACATTCTTCATTAATCAACATTCTCTTTCTTGGGATAAATAGTATAAATTCATCTCTTCATTATCCAGTGCACACTGTCTTTCAAAGTTTTGGTGCTATACCTAAAAAAGGATTGAAGCTTACCTTGGATTCGTGTTTACTCCACCTAGGTAATGAGTTCTCCTGATAATGAATCCCCTTGCTCCTCCTTGTGTTCTGTTTCTGACTAGCAATCTTCTCCATTCTGAAAGAAACAATCATATAATATCCTAGTTTACTTTCAAAATCTTTTTTTGTCATTTTGATTACAGGGAAAACCAAGTATTTTTCCCACTAACCTATAATCTTATCTTAATCATTTAATCTCCTGACAAATTTTGATATTTTGTTTTCCAAACATAGAATCATATAAAAAAGATCTAAATAGATGGAAAAATATTCCTTGTCCATGAATAAGGCGGCTCAATATTGTTAAGATGTCAGTTCTTCTCAACTTGATCTATAGGCTCAATGCAATCCCAATCAAAATTCCTGAAAGTTGCTTATTGATATCAAAAAGCTGATTTTAAAATTTATATGAATAGTAAAAAGACCTGGGATATCCAGAACAATATTGAAGAAGGAAAATCAAGTCAGAAGACTGACATTACCTGACTTCAAATCTTACTATAAAGCTACAGTAATCAAGACAACGTGGGATTATCAAAGGAATAGACAGAGAGATCAATGGACAGAGAACCCAGAAATAGACCCAAAAAATATACTCAATTAATTTTTGACAATGGAGGAAAAATAATAAAATACAGAAATGATAGTCTTTTCAACAAATGGTGTTGAAACAACCACACATCTAGTTGCAAAATAATAAATCTAGACACTGACCTTATAATTTCACAGAAATTAACTCAAAATTACCCTAAATATAAAAATTAACTCAAAAATTAATCCAAGTACAAAATGCAAAACTATAAAACTTCTAAAAGATAACATAGGGGAAAATCTAGGTGAACTTGGCTTTGGAAATGAGGTTTTAGATATAACATCAAAAGCATGATCCATGAAAAAAAATTCATATGGTGGACTTCATTAAAATTTAAAACTTATGCTCTATAAAGATACTGTTAAGAGATGAAAGGACAAACAACAAACTTGGAGAAAATATTTGAAGAACACATATTTGATAAAAGATTTACATCTAAAATATGCAAAGAATTCTTAAAACACAACAATAAAAACACATATAACCCAATGAAAAAGTCAGCAGATGATCTGAACAGGCACCTCAACAAAAAAAATATACAGATGGAAAATAAGCATATAAAAGAATGTTCAACATATTAATAATTCATTAAAACGGAAATTTTGGAAAATCCAAAACATGGGCAAACAGATGTTGAAGAGGATGTGGAACAACATAAAATCGCACCATTGCTGATAGGAATGAAAAATGATACTGCCACTCTGGAAAATAATTTGTGTCTTACAAAACTAAGCATACTCTTATACTCTTAGTCTTACCATATTATCCAGCTATCACACTTCTTAGTTAAAAATTGGTGTGCACACTAAAACCTGCCCATGCACATTTACAGGAGTTTTTTGTCCTAATGGCCCCAAATTGGAGGCAACCAAGATGTCCTTAAATAGATGAATGGATTTTTTAAATAATCCTGTGGAACACCTGTCTGATGGAATGTTTTTCAACAATAAAAAGAAATGAGCTATCAAGGCACTGAAATATATGCAGGAAACTTAAATGCACATTGTTAAGTCAAAGAATCCCGTCTAAAAGACTACGTACTGTATGATTCCAACTATGAGGCATTCTGGAAAAGGTAAAACTGTAGAGGCAATAAAAAAATTAGTGGTTTCCTGGGGCTCAGTGGTGAGGAGGAGGAATGAATGGGGCAGCACAGGGAATTTTTAAGGCAGTGAAAATATTCTGTATGATACTGTGATAGTGAATACATGACATTACACATTTAACAAAACCTATAGAACTGCATGACAAAAAGGAGTGAACTCTAATATAAACTATGGATACTGGTCAAAAATAATGTATGAATATTTTTTCATCCATTTTAACAAATATATGACACAAATGAATATGTTAGTAATAGTGGAATCTGTGGGGTGGGGAGAGAAAGTGTATGAGAACTCTCTGCAATTTCTGTTCAATTTTCCTGTAAGCTAAAATGGCACTAAAAAAGTCTATTAATTTAAAAAATTGAATCATAAATGGTATCTTTTGAATATAAAAATTGTCTTTTTGATTTCCCAGAGGGCTCCTGAAAAATCACAAAGGATTTAGTCTTCACTTTGCAAAAAGAGAAGTGGCAGAAATTATTAGGCTTGTTTAATATGCTACTGTTGATGAGATGCATGGGAAAACTTGGCAAATCAGAAGCGATATTTAGACTTCTTGGGTTAAATTTGTATTGACAAAATATTTTAAATATATGAATTACATGAAAATGTAAGGAAAATTATTAGTGATCTGTGATTGTTCTCACAGTCTATGACATGTTTCTATTTATCAGAGTTCTGTGGCTGCTTTGCCTGGTATTAGACAATAGTATCTATTTTCAATCGTCATTTCAATTATTTTTAAGATGTTAACTTGTTTGTAATTCTACATCTTTAATTTAAATTGAGCATCTCTCCCAGGCCATTGGTTTTCAGCTGGGGATTCACATCAATAACTAAGGAGTTTTATTAATATACAGATGTTTGGAACCTACTTTGGACTTATAGAATATCTTCACTCTATATGTATTCTTGAAATATTCTAACCATATGCTTGATATAGTCATGGATATTATGTCAGAATACTTATATATTATATCTGAAATGTTTTCTGTAAATGTGTTCATTCATTTTTGTAGATTAAATATAACTATATCCACTACTTTTGCAAATAGTTTTAATTATTATGTTTATAAATATTTTGTGTAATTTATTTTTGGATTGACTTTTATCTTATTTTGCATACCACAGAAGCAACCAAATTTCTTTTTCATTTGCAGTAGTCTTATAATAAATTCTCATCAGATATTTCAGTTTTAAAAAGTATTAGTATTAAGATACCCACAGATTTTTTAAGTCTTTTGTCATTGACAGATAGTTTTTTATTTATTCTGATGCTGCCCTGAAAGCACTTGCAATCAGTTCTAAGCCAGAATGCTTCATCTTTAATAAAGGACTGTGTTAGAGATTCATGGAAAAAGGGTATGCAAAGTACTTCTGAGCACAGACTTCTGGTAGCACTATTTAAAGAGCTTTGGAACCACTCCATTGAATTTCTAAAACTGTAAGTAAGAAGTAGATGGGTTCATGAGGTGCTAACCCAAGACAGACCACAAAAAGACTTTTAAGACTGAATGTATTGATGAGGGATTATTGTGGATTTTGTTTCAGCTGTTTTTGATTTTTATTGTTCTAGTTTTCTAGACATATAAGGAATGTCCTTTTCTTTTAAGCTATCTATAACAATTTAGTAAACTATACTTTTGTAAACTAAAATTAAACACTTGTAAATGACATATTTTTCTTCCTGCCTGATCATTACAGAATTCAAAAGATCTTATTTTTATGGAAATACAATTATTTTAATAATTTGAAATGTATGCAACCAAGACGTTGCCTGGGATATCATATCTGAGGATGATGTTCATTTAATCAGATAGGACCAATTTTAAGGAACTAAGGTTGCCTCTATGGAACCAACAATCACAAAGCTCTCTTTGGAAAACTGCCTTCATATCTAGCTTACAGGATTTTCCAACCTTACATGTGAGAGAGGAAGGTCACTTCCTGTCAAGACCAGAAAACAGGTTATTTGAGGACTTTAAGAAGTAAAAGGTAACTCAAATTTACAGATGGTTCAGGTGATAAACAGTTTGTTAGTTTTCTATTGCTGCTGTCACAAAGTACCACAAATTTAGAGACTTATAATGACACAATTTTATTATCTTACACTTTTGAAGTTTGGAAGTTCAAAATGAGTTTTACTGGATTAAAATCAAGGTAAGGGCATGCCTATGTTCCTTTCTGTAGGCTGTAGGGGGGAATTCATTTTCTTACCCTTTCCAGTTTTTAGAAGGCACCCACATTCCTTCATTCCTTGGATTGCAACTACCTTTTTCTATCTTCAAGCCAGCAAGCACAGGTTGATTTCTACACATCACATGATTTGAACTCTGTTATTCTGCCTCCTTCTTCCCCATTTAAGAATGCTTGTGATTATATTCAGCATACCTATATAATCCAAAATAATCTCTCTATTTTATGATTGGGGGATTAGCAACCTACTTCCAGCTTATATTATAGTTCTTCCTTCTTTTCTTTCATTTCAAAACATTAAGGGGATAAAAATGATTTTGTTACATGGATAACTTGTGTAATACTAACTCAGGGTTTTTACTGTGTCCATCACCAGACTACTGTTTGTTGTACCCAATAGGTAACTTTTGAACACTCATTCCCCTCACACCCTCCCCTCTTCTTGGTTTCCAATGTCTTTTACATCTCTTTGTGCCCATGTGTGCCCATCGATTAGTTCTAAATTATTAGTGAGTACATGTGGTGTTCCTTTTTCCATTCTTGAGATACTTCAATTAGGACAATGGTCTCCAGTTCCATCTAAATTGCTGCAAAAGACATTATTTCATTCCTTTTTATGGCTGAGTAGTATACCATTGTATAAATACATCACATTTACTTTATCCACTCATGAATTCATGGGCACTTAGGTTGATTCCACATCTTTGGAACTGTGAATTGTGCTGCAATAAACATTCAAGTACAACCAAAACTGTGGTCGACACCACTGAGGGCATCAATTTTCTAGCTTGAGAGCATCAAGCTAGAACTCAACTAGCAGTGGTACATAAACTCTAACAACTTTTGGAATCCACTAGACTGGCTAATTTCAGAGTACAACTCTGAATTCTTTATTTTAATACAGTATTTTATGTTAATATTTCTTTTTTCATCATTTTAGGCATTCCTCTTTTGAGATGCTTGATCTCCAGGACAACAAACCTTTCTTACAACAAAGTTTTTCAACTCTGAAACACTCAACCGATGGTTCAACTAGTTTTACAGAAAAAATAAAAATAAAAATAAAAACAAGAATCCTCCAGAGACTATTTTTTATATGCTTCCTTCCCTCACTTGGGAAGTTAGTGATCAAATTGTGTTGTGTAGCAATGGAGACATCTGTCTTGCACAAAAAGGGAGTTTGATAAGTTGAACTTTGATCACGATCCCATGAGACTTTGGTAATTTGCTGTTTACTTGCCTCTATAAAACTCCAAACACAATTTCTTTCTTTCTTATTTTCCTCATTAATAAACGTTCTGTCCATGACTATAGCTTGGAAAAAATAATCTCCTTAACTGCACTTTGTCTTTTACAATCGAAACCCTTTATTCATTTTAATCAGTGGATTAATTATTATTTAACCATAGAAATAAATATGATGATGATTATGGTGATAATAACATTATCTAACACCTATGATTGTATTTATTGTGTTCTTAGCATGTTATATATGGCAATGATTTAATCTTCATTACAAATCTAGGAAGTAGGAAGTAGTTAATTTCTCAATTAAACCAGTGAGAAAAATACAAGAACAAAGATGTTACATAACTAGCCCAAGGTCATAGAGCTTGTAAATTATAGAGGCAAATTTCAAACACAGGGTGTCTGGTTCTAATTTCTGTGTTCTTAACTCTTATGCCAACCACCTTACTGTTAAGCTTCTAAAAATAACTTTTCTTCATCTAGAAGACTCCTCCAATATGGTACTGGTTTTTGAATCCCTTTTGTTATTATCTTTATTATGGTGGTGCAATACAATTGCTCTAAGTATTCTGTTCCCTGTGGTTGTTTGTACCAATCAGATAGCATGTACCAGGGAATTAGAAAAGGAAGAGCAAACCAAATCCAAAGCTAGCAGAAGAAAAGAAATAACTAAGGTCATAACAGAACTAAATTAAATGAAAAACAAAAAAAATACAAAGGATCAACAAAACAAAAAGTGGGGTTTTTCAAAAGATAAACAAAATGAAACAACCTGCTGTTGAATGATAATGAAATTAAGATGGAAATCAAAAGATTCCTTGAACTGAACTACAAAGGGGACATGATGTTGCTGGTTATCACTTTGTTTAGATCTAGTAGGGTTTGCTTTATGAATTTGGGCACACCTGCATTGTGGTGTAAATATTTAGGATTGTTATGTCTTCTTGATAAATTGCTCCTTTACCACTACATAATGACTCTCTTTGTCCTTTCTCTATCACATTTGATGTTGTTCCAAATAAATGGCTATCTATGCCTTGCCAAGAAAGCTTACTGGATGCTCTATGGACATTGTTTGGGCTTGTGGGCAAGTAGAATTGACACTAAGTTAGTAAGTTAAGGAGGCTGAGGGAAAAAGAGAGCCATATTGCTGTAGGAAAAGAAAGAGACCAAGCTGAGGTCTGCTGTGTAAGACACATCCATGTGACCAGGCTTAGTCTTATTAATAATATGGCCTTAAATTAGAATTTGGTTTGTGTTCTTGCTATGTTGCTTCCTAGGCAGGGAAACTGTAGGACTAATTTCTAGGAACATTCTCAACCTCCGATCCTATTATCCAAATATTATTAAAGTATTTACTAATAACACCAAGTAAAAGTCAATAGAAATTAGAATTTAGAAGGTCTGCAGATTTGATGGCTGTTTTATAGAAGGTGAGTGGTCAGGCAATCTAATGGTGCTATTTAAAAGATAGATAATATGTATCTGAAGCTCAGATAAAACCTCTGCTTTAGTATACTGATTGTGAAGCCATGGATGGTACATCATGGCATTGAAACCAAGTGTGATTCCCAGACTTAAGTCTGAGAAAATGGTTGAATATGGGTACCATTCAAAAAGAGAGAGACTACAGGTGGAGAAGCAGGGTTCTTTTCATAGAGTATAAGTTCAGTTTTGTGCAAGGTAAATTTGAGGCCATTTTGGAACACTGAGTATATATGTCTAAAAATTAAAGGAGAAAAAATGTGAAATAAAGACACCCAGTGAGACTCATTAGCATAGGGCCAAGGACATTTCCTCCTTCAGGCAATCATGAGCCTCTTTAAGCATATATAAATTATTTCCTTTTCTCTTCTCCCATTTAACTTATTTACATATCTACCAATGAAAACATCACATGATGTAATTGTTTACACATTCTTAAATTTAAAATTTCTAAAGAAAATAGTTTTTCTATATTTGTAACTCATTTATGTTTCTGAGAAATATGTTCCAGTTGTCTTACATGGCACTGTGACTTAAAATGAAAACAATCTAATTTCCTATAGTTTCTTTAATATGTAATTTATTTGAATAGTATAAATACTATTTCCTTGTGAAATTTCTAGGTCCTTTCCTTATTCCAGTGATCAAGAACTGAAATTTAGTGGTTTTACATTAAGAATTGGCATTTCCATTATTATAAAAATGCAATAATTATAAAACTACCATTAGATATTGGTGTCATTTTAATATCCCAAAGTAAATAGCAGTATTGGTTTGCACAATTCAGGGTATTAAATAGCAGAAACTATAACACATAGGACTGATGTTATAGATAATTTAGGTATTAGTTTCCTACTGCTGCTATAACAAATAACCACAGTTTTACTGACTTAAAACAACCCATATTTATTATCTTACAATTCTGGAGGTCAGAGATCTGAAAAGGAATTTTACATAACTAAAGCCAAAGTGTCAGAAGGGCTGCATTTTGTTGGAGGCTCTAGGGAAGAATCTGTTACCTTGCCTTTTCCAGCTTTTAGAATTTCTTGGCTTCTGGCGTCTTCCTTTATCACTCCAAACCCTGCTTTCCTCATCACTCCTTTTTCTGCCTCTCTACCCTTCTTTCTTTCTCTTACAAGGACCTTTGTAATTACATTGGGCCCAGCAAGGATATTCAGAATAAAATTTCACCCCAAGGTCCTTAAATTAATCATATCTGCAAAGTTCCTTTTGTCACTTAAGGCAATATATTCACAGGCTAGTATTAGAATGTAGAAATCTTTGGGCTGTTAATACTCAGCTTATGAAAAATTTTAAACTGCATTTAAATCAGAAAATTTAAGCAAGATTCTACTTATTCTAAATTATCTAGATACTCTTGTATTTCCTTATCTTTATAGGTCTTAGAGGCTGACACCTAGAGACCCAGACCAGGTATCAAGCAAAGGTCCAATGATATAATATTTGTCTTTATTCTGTGGTATTATTCAATTTTCTGTTCCTTAAAACAATACACTGAAGTAATTGTATATCAGATTCAGTTTGAGGTGCTAAGGATGCAAATTTAAATATATATTATTACACTCAAGACACATGATTAAATGAAGAATTCAGTTTTATAAACAAAAGTTATGTTGTACTGTAATTAATACTGTAAGTATGAACAAGATGAATTGTTAGCCAATTAATTGTGCTTTGCCTTCTTTCTTTTCATTTTCAATCTTTGTCTTTATTAAACTGTATATTCTTCTTTGATACTAACAATTGTTAAAATGTTTCACATAGAGAATTTATCTTCTTTATATGAACATGATATATACTAAATAATAGGAACTATTTATTTACCCTAGAATAAAACTTATCTCTATCTCTCATTTAAATATTCACTCGCTCTGTGTTAGAGTTAGTGCAACCAAGTTCCATTGTGTTTCATTAGTACTATCCTTGAGATAACAGTGGCTCAAATATCTAGGACATATTAAGAAAGTAGGAGAACTCCCACAGGGAAAGTTAACAGCTTACATATACCTAACTCTCAAAATCAACTCAGATGATTGTTGTGTTCCAACCAACTGTACATTTGGCTGAACTGCTGAACACCTGCCCCAGTTTCAATCATCCCTGCTGAGTGTGCCCATGCTTGAATCACTTCACAGATTAATTATTGCAATTCCTTAATGTTTGGTCTCTAAAAGCAAGATTTAAGGATAATGTAAAATTATGCAGATTCGAATGACATAGAAAAATAACTAGAATACACTGGAAAACTAAACTTACATTTATAACTTGATAAGCCAGAAAGCAGTGTATTCTATAATAATTATCAGTTAGGATTATTTGATTTCAAACAGCAGAAACTCATTCTACCCAATCCACAGAAAATGGATTCTATGGAGAGGACATTGGAAACACAGAATCCACCAGATGCTAGAAAATAAAACCTAAAATTATGGAAACTAAGATGTCTCTAAGATCTAGAAAATAGAAACAAAATAACACTCTCCTAGTAGGATGATTCTGGTCAGAGTTATTCCCTTGGGATGACTGAAAATCAAACTATTTTCAGTTTTGTTTCATTCTGTTCACTACCCAATTTTCAGAAGTAACAACATATTTGTCTAGCCTAGAAAACACGCCATTGGTTAGTGGCAATGGAGGAAAGAGAAAGTTTTTCTAAATGAACGCGGGTATGACACATAAGTGGATTTTAGACACTGAAAAAATATAAAATATTCACTGCAGACAACATGCACTTCTATTTCCAGTATTACACTCTGCTCAAAGAAAAATTCTATTTATCTATGGTAATAGGCAAATTTTAATTACTTACATCATTTATAAAGTTTTAAAATATTCTAACATGACTTCTAGTTTAGGTGTAGAGACATAGTGAATTAAAAAAAAAAAAAAGTCCATTCTTATAAGAGAAAAAAACCTAGACAGGCAGCAAATTAATGTTTTTTTGTGTGTGCATGAAACTATGAAATAATAGATGTCATGAGACAAATGGCCATCCCACAGAAAGACAGACACCTGCAGGGACAGACAAGAGCCAAGCATTTGCTCATTTGAGGAAGAAACCTCTGGATACCGTATCATCTGAAATTTTTACAAATTTCTAGAGGATGAGCATAGGCTAGTATGAGAGCAAAAATCTATTGGAGGATGCAATCACAGAGGGGTTCCCACTCTTTTAGAGGTTTTTTGTCTGGAAACCTCCAGGCTCTCATAGGGAGGATGAGGGAAAGTGAAGAAAAAGCTCACCTAATAAGAATGAGTACCCAGATCCCTCTTTCTTGCCTTGCAATGGCTCAATCTACAGGGGAAGAAAACAGTCTCAGGACACTTAAAGAATTCCATCTCAGTTGGAAAAAGGGAATATGACCAAGCGCCAGTCTCCCGGTCTATACTGGTTTGCTTGGGCTGCCATAACAAAATACCACATGTTAGGTGGCTGTAGCAACATAAATTTAGTTTCCACAGTTATGGAAGCTAGAAGTTAAAGATCATAATGTCTGCAGGTTTATTTTCTTCTGAGGCCTCTTTCCTAAGCTTGCAAATGGATGTCTTATCACTGTGTCCTCACATGGACTTTTCTCTGAGTGTGCACATCCTTGATGTCTCTCTGTGTGTCCTAGTTTTCTCTTCTTATAAGGACACCAGTTAGCTTGGACTAGAGCCTACCCTAACAGCCTCATTTAACTTAATTACCTCTTTTAAAGGCTTTATTCCAAAGCAGGGGCAAGATGGCTAAATGCAGACACTGGTCACCATATTGTCTCAGAAAGAAGGAAAAGTTTTAGGTGGAAAAAAAACATAGCTCAGTTGTAATTCTGAGAGAAAAGTGCTAGAAGCTACCAGAGATTCCACAGGAAGAAGTTGTGGAGCAGAACAAGAAGGAGCAAGGTTTTGTCAGAGCTCAACCCCCAAGAAACTTGGAGTCCTATGGAAAGGGTAGGTGGGGATTTTCTTCGACTTTCCCTCACACCATTGGTAGTCAGCAGGCTCTGACATTGCTGGAGAGCTCCTCTGTCTTCATAAGCCCCCAAACTGCTGCAACCAGTGAACTGGGAGCTTCTTGAAAAGAAAACACCAAGCTGCTAGCCCCTTTGGGATCATTCCCTGTCACCACAGACCCAAGCTGAGGCAGCGGGTGCCATACTGTTTCTCCACCTATTGTGTGCTTTTGTCCTCCTCAGGGAGCTATGGGGTATGGTTGATTCTTACAACCACCACCTACTGTCGCAGAGCTTAAATAAGGTACCAAACCAAGGACTCAATACCATTCACAATAGCTACTAAGAAAATAAAATACCTAGGAATATACTCAACAAAGGAGATTAAAGACCTCTACAAGGAGAACTATATAACACTGATGATGAGAATGTGGATTGCTGGGGATCTCTTTATTACCTTTTACCCCTCACAAGGGAAAAAGTTTCTTCTGGCTCTGAGCCAATCCAGGCAGGGATAGCTATTTTGCTTCCCTCTTCTCCCATTCCCTGTCATTTCTGTGCTGAATTCCAGTGGTCTCTCTTAGCTGATCCATTCACTGCGTGAGTATCTACTCACTGTTCTGGTCCTTTTTTGAGGACAAAGAAGGTGCCAAGTACCTCAAATAAGTCATCTTGAAGCACCCCTATAAGATGTTGTATGTAAGCCTCCTGTTAACCACAATGCAAAAATTTATAGCATGTACAGAGAAGATAAAAAGGAATGGATCAAATCATATAGCTAAAAAAATATCATATTATAAAGGAAGACAAGAAGAGAGGAACAAAGGAACTACAAAACAGTCAGAAAACAATTAACAAAATAGCAACAGTAAGTCCTTACTTATCAAGAATTACTTCAAATTTAAATGGAATAAATTTTTCAATCAAAGAATATAAAATATCTCATAGAATTGGAAAAAAAGATTCAACTATATGTTGCCTACAAGATATTCACTTCATCTTTAAGAATACACATAGGCTGATATGAACAGAAAAGATATTCCACACAAATGGAAATCGAAAGAGAGCAAGGGTATCTATCTATCTTTATCTAATAAAATTGACTTTAAGTCAAAAACTGTCAAAAGAGCCAAAGAAGGTCATTTTCTGATTATAAAACAGTCAATTCATCAAGAGGATGTAACAATTGTAAATATATATGCACCCAACACTTGAGCAGTTAAATATATAAAATAAATATTAACAGATCTGAAAGGAGAAATAGATTGCAATACAATAATATTATGTGACTTGAATACATCACTTTTAATTTTGGACAGATTATCCAGACAGAAAATTAATAGGGAAACATTGGATTTGAACTATACTTTAGACCAAATGGACCTAACAGACATATATAGAACATGCTATCCAACAACTGAATACACATTCTTCTCAAGCACACGCAGAATGTTCTCCAGGATAGATTATATATAAAGCTTCAAATCAAGTCTTAATAAAATTAGTAAGATTGAAATCACATCAATTATCTTTCCTAAACAAAGTGGGGAAAAATGAGAAATCAAGAACAGAAGGAAAATTGGAAAATCCACAAATATGTGGAAATTAAACAGTACCCTCATGAATAACAAATGAGTCAACAAAAAAGAAATTAAAAGGGAAACTTACTAAAATTTTAAGACAAATGGAAATGAAAACACAACATGGGGCTGGGCATGGTGGTTCATGCTTATAATCCTAGCACTTTGGGAGGTCAAAGCAGGAGGACTGCTTGAAGTCAGGAGTTTGAGGTTGCACTGAGCAATGATGACACCACTGGACTCTAGAAATGGCAACAGAGAAAGACCTTGTCTCAAAAAAGAAAAAAGAAATAGAAAAGGAAAGAAAGAAAAGAACGGTGAAGAAATAAAACAAAAAGAAAAGAAAATACAACATGGCAAAACTTACAGGATGCAGCAAAAGTAGTTCTAAGAAGAGTTTCTTGTGATAAAAGTTTAAACAAAAAGAAAGATCTCAAATAAATAATCTAACTTTAAACCTCATGAAACTAGAAAAAGAATATACTAAACTGATACGTAATAGATAGAAGGCAATAAATAAAATTAATGAAATAGAGGCTAGAAAAACAATAAAAAAGGTCAACAAAACTCAGAGCTGGTATTTTGAAAAGATAAACAAAATTAACAATCCTTTAGTTAGACTAACTAATTAAAAAGAGAGAAGGCACAAATAAGTAAAATCAGAAATAAAACAGGAGACATTGTACCCAATACCTTAGAAATACAAAGGATCATAAATGATTCATGAATTGGTAATCTTGAAGAAATGATTAAATTCCTAGACACACTCAACCTACCAATGCCAAATCATGATGAAATAGAAAATCCTAACAGACTATCAATAAATAAGGAGACTAAATAACTAATGAAAAATTTCCCAACAAACAAAGGCCAGGACCAGATGGCTTCACTGAGTTATACTACCAAATATTTAAAGTAGAATTAATACCAATACCAATTATTCTAAAACAGTTCAAAAAAATTGAAGAGGAGTGAGTACTTCCAAACTCATTTTATTAGACTACCATTACCCTGACAGCAAAACCAGACAAAGGTAGTACAGCAAAAGAAAATTACTGGCCCTGATGAACAGAGATGAAAAACTCCTGCTTGAAATACTAGCAAACTGAATTCAGTATGTCAAAAGGATCATACACTGTAATCAAGTGTGATTTATTCCAAAGATACAGAGATGTTTCAACATATACAAACCAATCAATGTGATATACCAAATTAACAGAATGAAGGGTAAAAATCCCATATTCATCTTAATTGATGCATAAAAAGCATTTGACAAAATTCAACATCCTTTTTATGTTAAAACTCTTACCAAACTAGATATAAAAGTAATGTACCTCAACACAACAAAGGGTGCCTTAAGTGTTCTTACCACAGACACACACCACCCCCCCAGAAATGGTAACTATGTGAGGTAATAAATATGTTAATTTACTTCATTGTGGTAATCATTACACAATGTATACATATATCAAATCATCACATTATATGCCTTAAATATATATAAACTTTATCACTCATACCTGAAGAAAGATGGATAAAAAAGAAGTTAGTAAGTTAGAAGTAGTAGAATAAGGTCAGAAACTTGGTTACACAAAGATATTAAAATCATCAAATATTGATTAAATGAATATAAAACATAATATGTTTCTCATATATTAATTTCTCTAAAAGATAGCTGACAGTTAAAGGCAATTGAAGTAATAATATGTTGTTTTTATAGCATATGTAAAAATGTCATAAAAAGAGAGACTTCTTAGCTATGATTCAAATTCTGATGCTGTGACAACCTAATGGTATCCCTAAGATGCCAACGATGGGAACATATTCCCGTGACATTACTAATTAATTTAAGTTTATAATTTGCCTTGAATTGATTTTAAAAACTTTATCCCGTTACTTCTTTTCTATAACATGTCCTCATTCTAATTACATCTTTCACAACATGCTTATACAAGCATGACAAGTGTGAAAGTGAAACTGCACACAGTGAACATTTTCCAACATGTCACAATTAACAAAGGGTTTCCAAAGAATCAACTCTTTTCATTTCCATATCATGCCTAGTAAGAACACTTTAGCCATCTCTTTAAATCAAATAAATAGAGCACTTTATTTATAATGTATAAAAAACGCTTGTTTAAAAAGTATTAAAAAGGCATCATATAATACAGATTTTAAACACAGTTTATTATATTGATCATTTAAAATTGGTTGCAGTCCTTATTTTCCATCCAGTTAGCACACACACATCTTGATTAATTTGTTCTTTATTGAGAACGTAATTATAAAGTAATTATGAAAACTTAAAATGTCATTAACTTTGTCCTCCATGGATTCAGTAGCCTAATAAAACTCATCTAAATTCTTAACTTTCCTGTAAAATCAGTCAACACATAAAAAACTTGTACATACAGTCAGTGGCTTTCATTCTTCTCTTCAAATCATTTCCTCAAAATTATCTTGTCTATTAGTTTATAATTTTTCATGTTTCTGTAATCTCTGGTTTTATTAGAAATATGACCTGAATTTTTTTATTTATGTTCTATAAGTTTGTTATGTGTATGTATTTATTCCTATATACCTGTATTTATAAGACACACACAGACACTGCTGTGAAAGTACTGAAAGGAATATGGTTGTCATCAGTAATAGGAAAATTAGAACACTGATAGAAAAAAAATTCAGAATATACTTATTCTTCATATATCATATTATTGAATTTAATTCTAGGTTTGGGGCCTTCTTGTTCTTCTCCTCTTCATTTTTTTTTATTTAAATTTAAATATATTCATGAGGTACAAGTTGTTTTTTGTTACATGGATGAATTGCATCTGTGGAGGAACTAGACCTTTAATATACCTATCAACTGAATAGTGTACATTGTGCCCAATAGGTAATTTTTCATCCCACACCCTTCTGAATCTCCAATGTCCATTAAGTCACTCTGTGACCATGCCATTCATTGTGTAACTCCCATTTATGAGCAAGAACCTGTGTTATTTGGTGTTTTGTTCCTGAAACACTTCACTTAGAATAATGGCCTCCAGTTCCATCTAAGTTGGTGCAAAGGCACTAATTCATTCTTTTTGATAGCGAGTATTATTTCATAGTATATATACCACAATTTTCTTTAATAACTCATCTATTTGGGGGCACGTAGGTTGATTCCATGTCTTTGCAATTATGAATTGTGCTATGATGAACATATGGAGCAGGTGTCTTTTTTAATACAGTGACTTACTTTCCTTTGGGTAGATATCCAGTAGTGGGATTGGTGGATTGAATGATAGATCAACTTTTAGTTCTTTGTGAAATTTCCCTATTGTTTTCCCTAGAGTCTCTGACAATGCCAGATAAATAATGTGCCTCTACATGTTATTTTCTGTTTTGCCTCTGTACATCTTTTTGATCTCCAAATGGCACTCATTATTTGATTCATTCTCATTTACTAATGAAGCTTTTAGTTCATGTTAGAACTTCAAGCCTTTAAAAACTCTTGGTAAGTTTGCTTCACACCAACCTATCTCCAAATTTCCATTTCAAAGTGGCATCCTTGCAATTGCTATGGCATAGTCTGTGCTTGGACTGGCATTAATTTTGGCACAGGCTCAGAAACAGTTTCATTTCTGATTGCTCTTAAAAGGTACATTGGTTTTGGGTTTATGTAACCTCTTCTGGCATACCTTTTGTTTTTCTAATAATATTCATCTCAGCCAGGCTTCAAGCTACTGAAACCCTTCTGGGAAGTTTTTGCATTAACTCACAATTTAAACTAAATGTTATGTTTTACAACTAACATTAGAGATGCTTTGTATGATGCTTTGAAAGTAATGACATAAAATAATTATTACATTAAAAAACACGTATATATGGTTTCTCAGGAGATATACCATTTCCGGAGAGTAAGAAAAGTTAAAAAAAATGTTAACTAGGTCCAAATCAAAAAGTAAAATCTCTATGCACAGAGATAAGAGTGTCCATAAATCCAAAGTGTACAGTTTTCAATTAGGGAGACATAGAATCCTAATATGTACACATAATTTACAGCTATAAGTTTTGATTTTTATATACATTTTAGTTTTCAACATAAAATGTCTGGCAGAATATATACCTACATCCAACAAATTTCTTGAGGGCCTACTATGCTCAGGAATTCTGCTATTTGGAGTGATAATGCCTGAGACAGACCTGCTTCCACCCTATTGTTGAGCAGTAGCAGGTTGTGCTACACCAAGTAACACAGAATACATCTGCTTCAACAAATATGAGTCATAACGAAATGTCAAG
This sequence comes from Varecia variegata, assembly GCA_028533085.1. Taxonomy (NCBI): domain Eukaryota; kingdom Metazoa; phylum Chordata; class Mammalia; order Primates; family Lemuridae; genus Varecia; species Varecia variegata. The sequence continues at coordinate 5,945,335 of CM052454.1, forward strand.
CCAGTGCCAAAGAAGTTTCCCCCATGTTGACAACATTGCTCAAAGTATATATTAAAACATAATAGTCAAGGCAACACAAAACTGAGAATGACCTACTAAATCATTAATAACTGTGAATAAATATTGTTATAAATATGATAGTAATTGATTTGTAATTTAAGGCTGATTTTCAATTTTGTTTTAAATTTTTAACCCCTTCAACTGGTGTGTCAAAAATATAACACAGTAACATCTCAACTTACAAATTTAAAGTTAAGAACTTTCATAAATATGAACTGTGCTCCAGAGCAAAACCCTGTGCTACTTTGCAAACAGGTGGCAGAAGTTCCAACAGAACATTTTAGCTGTGTTCATGTTACTGAATATATTTCTTCTTTTTTTATGTTTAATGCTAATATTTGTTAATATTAAATATATCACACTTACTTTGAAGTGCTAAGTAATGAAAATATTGAAAGTGTCTGGTAAGATGATGCATAGATTATTATGGGAAGTAGAAATTAATATAAGAGTACTACGACTATCACTGATTGAGTTCTTAGAGCAATTTTCAACTGGTTCTGTCTAGCCCAACTTCAATCTAGAGATGAGTCTTTCCTCATACGCCAGCAGCACCCAAGCTGCTCAGCTCCCTAGTTACTGTTGCATGGTGGGTTACCTACTGGTGATGCGCTTTGAGGGGAAGGGTTTGCTCAACACAGTCTTCACATTCCCCTCAGCTTAAATTTTAAACAGATTTCTTCCTGACTATAGGCTCTTGACCCTTTTTTTTTTCCTTAGAAAACCTGTAACTGTAAATTCCTTCTCTGTTCCTTTGAGATATAAATCTCCCAGCCTCCTCCTGTCAGTTTTACAACCCAGGAAGGTCTTTCTCAAGGACCTGGAAGCCATACCTTTGAAGTGGAATCATCACGAAAGTGAGCATCCCTAAGTCCCAGTTTCTGTGAGAGGGCAAGCAGAAGCACTTCAGGAAGCACTAATTAGCAAGCACAGATGGCCTAATGACACCGACCAACCCCACCCCTGCCCCAACATCCTCCAGGACCTTTCCACTAGCTCACCCTGGGCTTAAAACTCTCCTTCCTTTTGTTTTGGCAGAGTTGAGTTCAATCTCTCTCTCCAATTGCGATAGTCTTGACACCTACTGTCATAATCTTGAATAAAATCTTCCTGACTTGTTTAACTTGTCTAATGCAACTTTTCTTTGACAGGTTATGCAGTCTCTAGGGTGCTAATCTCCACACTTCAAACTCTGTGTTTTGCACGTGTGGTAACTGATGATTGATGACCTTTTCTCAGCTATAACCAGAGACAGAGGTTAAGGCTGAGGCATTCACCATACAGCTAAAAGTCCTTTGTTCAAACCTTTTCTATACAGAGTGGTCATTCAGTCTTTTTCTCTTTTGTCCCTAACCAATATCTGGTCTAGCTTCAGTAAATTAAGGATAATCATTTCAGGTATGCATCCCAATCATTTTTTCTGGCCCTTGATGAGTGAATATCTTCGTCTGAGCTGCTGCTCTCCCAGAGACTGAATTTCATCCCTATTGGAGTTAAACTGAAGATACACCACCACACTAGAGGTACATGTGAAGAAGCCATGGAGCGGAAAAAGGAAAAATATTTTGAGATACACCTCTACCACAAAGGGGGGAAATAAACTCAAGGTGGTAGGAAAACAAGCAATGGTCATTCAAGAGAAATGATTTTAAAAGACAAAGTTAATCTAGTAAAATTACATTTTTAGCAATTAATGGTAATTATCAAGAGATGAGGAAAAAATTTCCAGTTCACTTCATTTAGTACCCCAACTCCACCAGTGCTTTCACTCTCCGAGGCTGGGAATAACAATGCCTTGACCTTCCCATTTGGCTTTTCCTCACCACCCTCTTGCTCTCACTTCCTGCATTACCCTCCCTTAAATCCCTGAACATCATAGTCATCACGTCTTTGAAATTACTGTAAACTTTCTTGATTATTTATCACTCTATCCTCTCTTGACATAACTGAACTCTGGTTAGTGACCTTCTGCTACTTTTCTACCTGAACCCACATATTTGAACCGTTTGGATTAAAAACTCGTAGCCATGCTCATTGGTGTCATCTTAAATTTGTGATCATTAATCTCCAGTGGGCCATTAGCGCTCATCAGCTATCCTACCATCTTTCCCCCGTTCTTTAACTTTCCCACTCTTTTATCTAGATCAGTGCCTCTCAAACTTTAATCTGCATATAAATCATCTGAGGATCTTATCAAATGCACAGATTCTGATTCAGTAGGTCTTGGGTGGGATCTGAAATTGTGCATTTTAATCAGCTCCCAGCTGATGAATATGCAGCTGATCTGGGGACCCTTCCCTGAGTAGCTTCCTTCTTATCATATTTACCTATGATATGACCTTGTTCATATTACACTGAGAATCAGACAGAACTTCCACAAGGTTATTTCTCTAAAACTACCAATGAACTTGCATCTGTATTCATGTGCTCCATCTTCTCTCCTCTAGGAATAAAACTTTATGTGCCTTTTTTAAGGTCACATCTACCATTTACTCATTGGATCCAACTCCTCATCTACTCAGGGCCACTGCTTCAGTAATTCACTTCTGTTATTCCCATGTAAACATTTTTTCACTACATATACAGAATCATTCTCAAATGCATAATAAACATGACATAGTTCATCCCATTTGAAAAAAAAAGCTCATTCTTAATCTCACAGCCTTACCAGTTACTGCCCCTTTTCTCTGTTCTCCCCTCTAGATAAAAACTCCTTGAAAGTGTTGTCTACATATTCTTTTTCTAATTTCTTCCATCTCTTTTCTTGTGAATCTACTGAACCAGGTTTTGTAAACATACAAAGGATGGCCACTTGCCAAATTCAATGACCAAGTTTTAGTACTTATTTCACTTGGTCTGTCAGTAGCACTTGATATAATTGATCATTCCCTTCTTCAATCAAGTTTTCCATTTGGCTCGCTATAGCAACAGCAAGCATTCTCTCTCTCTCACAATTCTTTTTTATTCTTTCTTTCTTGTTTCTTCTCATGTCTGCAACCCCTAAGTCAATGATTCTCAACATTGGCTACACACTAGAATCACCTGATGATTTTTGTTTTAAACAGATACCTGAGCCTTATCTCCAAAGACTCTAATATAATTGGTTTGGCATGAAACCTGGGCAAAGGTAATTTTTAATGTCCCCAGGTCTTTCTAATATGCATCCAGGGTTGGGAACTAATGTACAGCCTTTGTTTGGACCTCTTCTCCATCTAGATTCACTCCTAGGTGATGCCATTTTGAAAAAGGAAACACATTTCTTACCAAGTGTGCAAGGTAGACAGACGTCAGGAGTACTGATTTAACAAATAAAAACACAGTGCATATATGAAAACACCCACAAATTTACCAAGGTTACTAAGTTTTCATTAGTCTGTTCATAGTGGGAAGACAACAAATTTCTCAAATGATTATTATATTCACAAAGGTCATGACATATTCAGATATCAGTATATCATAATTCAGGGATTATTTCTTTTTTGTTACAAAGTCCAGATTTATAACAATATTCAAGGTTTTATTATTTTGAGTACCAGAACCAGTTAAGGCAATCCTATTAGTTTTGTTTCAGTCTCAGAGTACACAGACTTGTTTGTTTGTTTGTTTTTAAACACAGCATGTGAAGTGCTTACTTGTAATGCAAGTGGGAAAAAGTGTCAGTTTTTGCTTCCTTAAGTCTGATAGCTTTAACTATTATCTATGCATAAAATTCTCCATCTGTACCTCTCACATAGACAACTCCTCTAAATTCTTGACTTGCATGTCCTGCTGCCGACTCAGCATCTACCACTGAATGTCTAACTGTCATTTCAAATTTCACGACATTGCCTCCACCCCTGTTCATCTTATTCTTTACTATTTCGCTCCATGGCATGCACCATGATTTGACAAACCATTTTTAAATTTGTTTATTTTCTGTCTCCTCTTCCCACTGCCCACACTGGAATGTAAGCTCCACTGAGGGCAGAAACTTTGATTTGCTGATGGCACAATCATATCTAAACTAGTACTTGGCACGCTGTACTGTCTCAATGCATATTTTTTATATGAATGGATAATTTAGCGTGTGGAGAGAAGATGAGTACCCACAATATGGGGCTATGGGCCCCATATTATTTCATAAAAAGGCTGAAAGGGAATTTATACTTGTTTTGATTCATTTTTTATTGCTGAATTGAACTGCTATATGCAAAAGAATATGAGAAATATTTAAATCAGTCATCCCCCCATTCCAATCATAGCTTTAGTACTACAGCAGTTTATTTATCTTTTGCAAATCACACAAACCTTCTTCCTACCCTATACCCAGCACATACACACACTCACAGAAACATAGAGCCCTCAGTGTTTTGGGTAGAGACCTATAATGAATTATCATATAAAGAAAAGAACACTTCAAAGAAGAAGTGGTGCTTTCCTTCCCTTTAGGGTTCTTTCATTTACTAACTCCTAACATAATTCTGAAAGGCATCATATTCCATCCCCTTTAACATTGTCCTAAAAACGCTTTCTTTGATTATGCATTGGAAAATGTTCCTGGAGCACAAAAGGTTTGAAAAATACTTTGGTACACCCTGGCTGTTCTCTTTAGTATTTTCTGGGACCCTTGTTTTAGAGGTGTGATGCTGCTGCTGCTGTCGCTGCTGTGCTGGAGTTAAATTGCAAAACGTTTCTGTTTGATGGAATCTTTGCCTGGCCTATAGCTAAAGAGGACATAGTTCTTCCACTGATGGAGCAAAGGCAGAACCAAGGAGAAATACTGAGGTTTATGCTGAGGCCAAGAGCCCATATGGTCTGCCGGCCAGATTTAAACATGTCTAAATGGAACTGGTAGCGGCACCGACACCATCATACGTGCCAGGGGTGTGTGGTGACTCAAAGAAGGATTCACTCTGCTTGGCAGAAAGCTCTTCCCAGGGAATATGGAAGTAGTTGGCTGCACTGGTGGCAGAGTTTCCAACTGTGAAGACAAGGGACAGCACAGGCAGTATTGACTCTGGCTCCTTTGATGCTTTGGGGTTTGGGGTTGGGAAAAAGGGGCAAAGGTGGTCAACTTTCTTCCCAAGACAGTAATTTGTTTTAGTGTTTAACAGCCTGCTCCACTTTGCTAAGGTGAGGAAAATCAAGCTCATTGATATTCCTGCCCACAGTACCTTCTGTTATGCCCATGTGGTTTGCTGGCACCAAATCATCCCTGAGAGAAAGCAAAAGACTAAAGTGAATGTTCTGTTAAAGCAACCTGTTTTCTTTTCTACTTTAGTTAGTGCTTTTTAGGCTTTTTATTTCATCCTTATTTCTTGCACATCTAGACATATTTCAATTTATTTAAGAGAGATTTCAATGTCGTTAAAATTTATCTTTCGAAGGTCACAAACCTGTACTGTCAATTCTGTAGTTATGGAGGAGTCTGCCTTTAACCTTTCTAATAGATAGTCTGTAAAATCTATAATAGCATACAGAAGGGAGAAAATGCTTTATTCAGCTACATCTTTGAAAAGCAATAATCACTGCTAGCGCCATTGATAGTCCATTAAGAGAGATATTTTTCCAAGAGTGACTAATTCTTTCTACCTAGTAATTTAAATAAGGCTCATGTTCGGAATGACTGATAAAGATTTAGTAAATACTATGTAATATTTTGTAAAATATTTTGTTTTGTTTTAATCACCAATCACACAGTTTAAATGTACATTCCCCAAAGGGGTGGGAGAGGGATAAAGCATATTATCATTCTCAGATGTGTATCTATCTAAATTTCACAAGGATTTTAATGTAGAAATAAATATATATGTGTATTAAAACAAATGCAACTGAACATCATTCTGGCAGCCAAAGGAGTCACATGCATGCACTATTGAAATTAAAAAATAAATTTTAACATCTAATGTATTTTTAAACATAGCTAACACATAAGAAACCAGCTGGGCTTATTATAGGTCCAGAACCTTCCAAATTAAACAGTGTGTGCTAAAAAAAGAATCTAATCATGCAGACAGGTTTTTTCCCTGTAATCTTATTCAGTAATATTTAATTTCCAACAAATACAGATTGCCAGCTGTTAACATCCTTTTACTACAAGATGAGGCTAAGAAATTTAATGCTGGTAGTTTTGTGTTTATGACTGTCTCCCATAAATTACACACTGGTTATGGTGGAATATTTGTTAGCATTTTTCTTCTACTTCAAAATTTATTTCAAATATGAAAAACCGCCTAATTCCCCTAAGAAACATCATCAGTTGTTATTTTGAGAAACTACTTAGTTTGTCCAAACACCCCCTAGAATCTCTATGAGCAACTAAGTAAAACTAGAATTGCAACACTAAGAATCTACAACTCTTCAAATACACCGTCTTGTTCCATTCTGATCAAATCTAAAACAAGAAATTTTGAGACAGAAGGGAAGCTATTTTTGAATTAATTACCAGAGTCTAGTATATTTTATTCAGTTTGGATAAATAAAAACATAACGCTAGCTAGAAGAGAAAAACTAGAATGTTCGTGACATAAAGAAAAAATACATGTTTGAGGTAATGGATATTCCAATTATCTTGATTTGAGTATTACACACATTGTATGCATGTATCAAAATACTGCATGTATGCCAAAAATATGTAAATGTTTTTGCTGATATATAATTCAACTATTGTGTATCAGTAAAAAATAAATAAATTTTTTAAACTAATGTTATTAATTCACTTGAGATAGCAGTTTAAAACAAGAACTGACTTGGGGGAAAAAAGAAATGACTAGTCACTTTAAACTAAATCAAAACTGTTATAAATTATCAGCATGTAGATATCTTAAATGGCAGAACTTTGTTGTATTTTGTGTAGAATTTCCTAGTGAACATTGTTAATTATAGTCTTGTATATTACTAGACATCATTCTAATTTAAATAAACAATTGAACAAATAGCAACAAGTCCACACTTCTCTGAATTGACCTTAAGAAAAAAGTATTATAGATATAAGGTAATTCTGATGTTTCATTTAGTCTTGGAAAATATGGAACAATGAAGAAATTAGTTTAATCTGACAAAGAAGGTAGAGTATTGCCAGGTGGCAAACGCACGACTGTGTTCTTAGCTGCATAATCCATTATGACACATTTTTATTCTTTTCAGATGTACGATCTAAAACACTTTGGTAAAATTTAAATTTATCTTAATAAGGAAACTTCAGCAGTATAATGTAAAATAAAGCATGATAGTTTAAGGGAGTAGATTACAGTATATTCCAGAATTAGAAATACAGCAAAGCATTTGGGGAAAACAGCACTCGTTCAGAACCAGTAGGAATGATGTAGAATAAAAGATTTATAAAACAATGCAACCTTACACGATTGTAGCAGGTGGGAAAACAGTCTTGGTTTTGCTACTTCTTTTTTATTTGGTACTGTGAAGTCACTGGACAGGCACTCAGAAGGCAAAATGGGGGATAGCAGTGACAACTGGAGCCCCCAAAGAACAAGGTGGAGCTTGTATCTGTCTCTCACTGGAATCCATGATGGTCTCTCACTGGAATCCATGATGGTCTCTAGCGATTCTCTTGCCCCACTCACACTAGGATTTGGAGATGTTAAGGAAGCAATCTCAAGACAGCTGACCATAAGAGCCACTTGTCCAAATCAACAAGGTGAGCCCCAGATTCACAAAGATGAACATTATCTACTTCAACCTCCCAAGAATAAATATGGCCACTGTTTTATTTCTACCTTTCGAATATAGCATACATTTGTCTTGTGGCCAATGTTAACCAGAAACATTCTAGGAAATATAGTTCAGCTTACCCAAATTGACATTAAAAACCACCACACTGTCAAATAGCAATCTCAGCAAGGGTTGCAGTTCTCTAAATAAACTTCTACCTTAAAAGTCCTTATGTCCTATCCTGATTCCTTTCTTACAGAATCAGAACCTATTACCAGGTACAGATCATAATGTTGGGCTCAGATAGCTCTAGGGTCGCCAGTAGCTTTAATCACCACAGAGTTAACAGATTTTTATCGACTCTTAGGGGGTCAGAATCATCAGATGAAAAGACTGAGTATTTCTTTACTTATGGACTGCAGTCTCTCCTGAAAAGTCCTCTGTTTTCTGTTCCTTTTCTCAGAGAATCAAGATTCAAATACATGATTTTGCTTCTATCTTTATAAGAAAATTTTAATAAGTAGAGAGGCCAATTTATTAGGTAGCAAATAAATTACCTGTACTTAGCGTTTTGCTTTTCTTTTGGTTATTATCCAATGGCCACTAGATTCTTTTGTTCTTTTCCTGTTGGCACTTAATTTTTATTTCCTTCCACCAAGAAAAGAAAAATAAGAACATAATACAGGATCTTTCTACCATATAGTCTTCATTGATCTGGTCTACTTGTATCATACTTTTTCTCATAAGGATCCAAACTTATCTCCATTTCTAAAGAGATCAACAGCTTTTAGCAAATGCAATCTCATCCCTTTCCAATTTTCAGTAAGCTCTTCCCTGCAGGTCTGCTATTTTAGCAAAACTCCAGTTTAGATTGCTTCACTGATTGAACTTACTTCTTTAACCTATATTGACTTCTGAACAAATGAAATGAAGACAGATTTGCCTCAGAGGGAATCAGTATAGGGAGAGAGAGTGATTTCCACTTTCCTTCTCACCTCTTAGGAGCCAACGCTCGGGGCTGTAAACCATGATGGGTCATTTGAGCAGCCTGTGCCCAGAGTAGCAAGTCTGTGGCAAATGGGAGAGACGAGCTGTTCCATTGCTTCCATTAGGCCAAATGGCTTTCTACCAAGACACTGTTTGCTATGGGTGAGCCAAGATCCTTTCCAAGGTCACTTCATGCTATTGACACACTTGGAAAAGGAATTTGGAATACTTAAATTCATTCAATCACATTTCCTCTTTAAAAAGACAAGCCAGCTAAGATGAATTCACATCAAGGTTACTAACTCATAACGAAGGCATGAAAATCTATTTTCTGTAATAAGAAATTTGGCCCAAAGAATTCTGAAATTAATAGTAAGTGAAAAAATAGTATAGATCCTAGAAGACTTTCTAAGGGGCTAACCTCAAGAGCCTAATAGCCCTCTCCTCAAGAAATGTGTGTAAACATTATCCTGGATATCCACAAATGTACAGACATTCTGCAGGGGTTGCATCAGGTTAGAAGGACAAGGGAAGTTTCATAGACGTTTTGTTCTGAATGAAGAGAAACATCTGTGCTAGTGCACAGTTCAGAAATAAATTCCCCTCCGGTATTAATAATTGATTCCAATAAAATAACAGAGTTATATGTTAACTTTTTAAAATATAGAATTAGATAGTAACTTTGTAAAGATATGTTCCTGCAGATGTCGATTTTTATGTCATGGTTTTATGTGCATTACAAAACAAGACATTTTTCTAGGATCCTACCTATTTTTCTTTATTTTCCATTGAACATTTTTCTTGTTCTCAATGTTTTCTTCTTTTATACATGCTTTTTCTCTCTTCTATGTATCAGTATTTCTTTGGTCCACTTTTATATTGCTGTAAATGAATTTTCACTCTTATAATATTTTTCTTTTTTTTTTCTTTTTTGCAAATACAAAAGGTATCCTCTATTTTAATACACTTCAAGGTCTGCTATTATGTGACAATTTCCTTTCCCTCCTGTTCCCTATTTCCAACATATAAAACCGCCATTCTGGCACAGATATAAAATTAGTTTTGCTCAATGGATTTCTTGTCATGCATGTGCACAAAGCTTCATTTACCTTCAATTTAGGTTTTTGTTTTCCTCTGGTGACTCATTTTGCTGCATCTGTGTTTATTCTGCAACCTGTGGATAAGGCATGTTTCTCTGGCTGGGAGATGGCTGAGGATTTGCTGTAGGCTGCCATGTGTTAGCAATTCCTATATGCAGTTCAGGAGTGCTCTCTCCTCTGCATCAGATACTACTACTCTTTACATAATTCCTATGTGGTAGTCAGCTTAAATTCTGTTCGCTTATCTCAGAGTTTATTGTTGTTGTTGCTAATTCACTAACTATATCACAGATACTTTTCTCATTTTTCCAGAGGTAAATAAATACAAGTCTTCCTGATATATGTCAGATATTTAATGATGGTTAATGCTTTGCTCTTTTTCCAATGCTAAATTGGTCACATTCTTTGTTCTCCATTTATTTCTAGGCCTTTCTAAAATTTACCCTGTACATTTTTGGGTCTTTCTCACATAACAATGCAAACCCATTCCAGCCACAAGCTTTTTCAGAAACAGTTCACGGCCTATTGTTTTAAAACATGTTTATATTCATAAATTGATACTCAAATGTAATTGAGATGTTTTTCCTTCCGAATAACTGTCTTATATAACCTGGCTTATAAATTACTGGGTTGTTTTTACTGTTTCTGAAGATATAAGTCTCACTTTCAGAGTTTATATGGTTAAGATGTAAGGTTAGTACCTCAAGGGAAAGCAGCTTATGCAATGAAAGTTTGTAAAGGAAAAAGTTATTAGCCAATTTTGGAGCTTGCTTAAATTTTATGTTTCTGATGCTTGGGAGAGCAAAGAAATTTTAAGATAATAAGATTTAATTTTTGTATTTAAGCATAAATGATTACTAAATAGGACCTTTCACATACAGAAAAGTAGAATTGCTATCCAGTCATGCAGATTGTTTAATAAACTCCCTTTCTTGGCAAGGCTATTTGACTCTGAGCTAATCACAAATTATTCATTGCTTGGAAATATCTCAGAACAACTATAGGGATGTAGAATTGCTTCTACCGTGAAACTAGGGTATTGATTCTGTCTCACTGTGACCCTTGTTCCAATTTCAAGACTTCTTTATTCTATCATATGAATAATAACAATTTTTTAAAAATCCTACTGTGTCAGAACCATGGCACTTCCCTCTATGTTAGATGATGTTAATTGCTGCAGGAATAAACCCAAGAAAGTCCACAATGACTTAAAAAACTGCATCAATATGGCTGCTGTAGCAAAGAGACACAACTTAAGTGGCTTAAAACAAAAGAAATGTATTCTCTCACGGTTCTAGGGGCTAAACGTTTGAAATTAAGATATTGGCAGGAACACACTCCCTCCAAAGTTTCTAGAGAAGGATCCTTTTTTGTCTCTTCCAGCTTCTGGTAGCCAGGTATTCTTTGGTTTGTGGCACCTGTCTCTGCTTCCACGTTCATATGACTATCTTTCCTCCGTGTTTTTATGTCTCTGTGTATTCACATGATGTTCTCTCTGTGTGTCTATGGTGTGCCCAAATTTCCCACCTCTTTTAAGAACACCAGCTAAATTGGATTAATGGCCCATCCATCACACTCCAAGATAACCCCATCTTAACGAATTACATCTGTAACAATCTTATTTCCAAATAGGCCACATTCTGAGCTACTGGGGATTAGGATTTCAACATATCATTTTTTGGGGGGAACAATTCAACCCCTTTTTAGAGCAAACTCTAAAAAGCTTATTTCTTGCTAAGGTAACATGCTGGTTGGTAAACAGGTTGGCAGGGTCATTCTCCACACAGTCTTTTAAGACCAGATTGACAGAATGCTATCATAAAAACATTTATGGTCATGCTAGACCTACAGATTTTTACAAGCCAGGTGTTGAAAGGACACCTTAAACTCCTGCTCATAATCCATTGGCTGGAATAAGAAGGAAGCCTGGGAAATGTGGTCTACCTGTGTGTCCAAAATGAAAGTAAGAGATTTTCTATATCCTATCTTCTATATAATTACACTATAGGGGATTTTATGAGAGAAAGTGGATGTTATCTTAGATGATTGGGGTTAACCATACCTCTTGTTTTCCCTAGTATTACCTTGATTTATGGTTATTGTCTCAGAAAAATTACTAATAGCACTTTCCCTTCCTCTCAAAATTGACCTGATTTGGTGATCTGGATAATAATTTATATGGTCAACCTATCAATGAGGACAAATTCCCACAGATAAGAAGGCAAAAGGGAGGAGTCTCCCTTTTTATAAAAAAATCAAATATGCTTAATAAAAATAAGAATTCAACTTGCTGTGCTCCTCAAGGAGAAACATTTCATTTAATATGTTTCCAATTCTATGAGAATGAGATTTGGCAAGTTTCTGGACCCTATGTGTTTAGCATTCTCTAAATCAGAATGATTGAAAAGGTGTTTAAGACATTTTAATGAAGTATAAATGTATACCTGTCTAGAAAATGTGTCCTTGAAAATGAATTTCTAAGTAATCTGAAAATAACATATTTTGAGGCACCTATATGATAGCTTTATCTGCACTCAAAACAAATATGTATTTGGCATTCTGTTGATGAAAGTTTTGGACAGGTCATCATTGTGGGGCACAAAGGGGTTGCTTGACAGAAATTTGGTACCAGCCTCCTGAATTACAATTCTGCTTACCTGAGTTGAATTTGGCTTAACTTTGTTTGTAAAAGCACATGTTGAAGTATTCTTAATATCGTCCATCTTAGTATGTGTGGACAGCTATAACGAAATACCACAGATTGGGTAAAATATAAAATAAACAACAGAAATTTATTCCTCACACTTCAGGACACTGAAAGGTACAAGATCAAGGCACCAACACAGTTGGTGCTGGTGAACTCGAGCTTCCCTGACTGCCATCTTTTGCTGTATAGCAGAAGGGATGAATTATCTAGGGCACCTAATCACTTCCCAGAGTTCTTGCCTCCTAATATGATCACACTAGGGATTAGAATTTCAACATATGAATTTTAGAGTGACACAAGTTCAGAACATAGTATTGTCCTTAGAATTTCTTCACCCCTCCTGGCAATCCTCATCATCATGAAATGCTCCATTCACTATATATACTAGATTTAAAAAACAAAGTACACCTCTCATTTTTTAAATAAGTAAAAATATAAAAATAACTTGAAGTAACGCAAAAGAACTCATTTATCTTCTGCTACACGTCTATGGAGTACTTCCACAGCTCTGTTGCCAGTCCCTTGGTATAGAAGAACTCAAAAACACTGGAATTTGAGCTTTAATTCTCCTGTAGATACTTCAGGGAATTGTGCTAAAATCTTTATCATGGGCAATAAGATTCAAGTTACTTTACATAGAAGAGTTGTTTAAAGTAACCAAGACTGTATACACATGATTGCCTTTATATAAGTAATTCACAGAAGATTTCAAGCATATGTGTGAAAGGCAAGCTTGGGAATATGTTTCCCATTAAACATTTTGCTGAGGTCAATGTATTGTTTCATTGTAATATCCTTTCTCAGGGGTTTCAGGGGAATGTTTACAATTATTGTGCTTTCTTGCCAATATCTCTCAACTTACAATGAAACACAACTAAAAGCTTTGGATTATTCACTGACCACAAATAGAAATTTTCTATATGTTCTCCTGAGTCTCATGCAGGTCTTCGCTGGTATAATGCTGGGGAAAAAATCTTACTCTAATTCTTTTACTATTTCTTGAAAATACAAAATAGTTTGACTGTCCTTGACAGCTAGCCAAGAAGACAGAAACAGTATTTTGCATAGTAACAATAATGTCACCGGTGTTTTCAAATGTAACAGACTCAAAAATACCTGTCTATTACAATCATAGATATATCATTCATTTAACATCCTATAAATTTGTATCATAAAAATATGCTCAATACACATGCCTAAATATTTCCTTTAGGAAGCATTTAGAAAAATTTTGGAAGGAAGGAAGGAGAGAAGGGAGGAAGGAAGGGAGGGAGGGAAAGAGAGAAAACTAAATTAAAAAATTGATTATAACACTAGGTTTTGTGCTTTTGCTCTTAGCACTAGGAAAAAAGCTAGAATATTGCCCCAGAAAGAGTAAACTTTTATCGACAATTTAGTTGACATGTGTTCGCTATCTGGTGTAACAGCAATTAACATTTCTTTCAGTGATATAATTTTCAAGAGATTTTGAATCATTGAGGTGGATAATTAGCACTTGATATTAATAGGTATATTTGTAATTCAGGTATTAATAATTGCAACAGTCACTTATTTAATAATCACTTCATTCTGCACAAGTCTCCAGATTTTCTGAGCACATACTTCGGAAGAGCACTTTAGAAAATAAATTTCTCATTTTTGGTAGCCTAAGTGACTCTCACAGAGGTGCAATTTTTTTAAAGGGTGTACATAGAATCAATTTGGATGCACAGAATGAGTAATGTGTATGATCTGAGTTCCAACAAAGCATGAAAATAAAGCAATGTTGGACATTGGTTTGATAAATTTTTCACAAATGAATTTTTGATGCCTTATATGCTTTTTAAAAAACATATTTTTAAGCACAGAGTAAAAAAGCTGTTTTACAAGTTTTTAAAGAGGAAAGTGTCCTTCAAAACCTTATATTGAGATAGTCTGAGTATGAGTCACTCTTGAATTTTGGACTTCAAGACCTCCTGAGCAAAATTGGTTATAAATTTCATCTTACTTTTGTTGTCTTTCAATTCTCTTTCAGAAAATATTTTTGAATGCCTCCCAAGCCATTCCTGTCTAAATCTACCATGCCCCTACACATAATCTGCCTAACAAAAAACAAATCATAGATATGTATGACAAATAATGGCATCCATTTAAAACTCAGCCCTAATCAGTACTAAAATTCTGTTATCATCCCTGAATGGGCACCTGTATGTTAGTGTTTTGGGGACAGTGACACTGCTAGTATTTATTAAGCACCACTACTGACTAGGCACTGTGCTGGGTGCACAGGTGTTTGGTGGAAAAATCCTAGGCTTTTTATCAGACAGACTTTGTTTCCAAAGTCAGCTCCTTTGTTTACTAGCTGTGTGTACCCTAAGTCACTGAGTTTTTCCTGAGATTCTTTGAACCTCAGTTACCTCATCTTTAACATATTTTAAATTTCATACAGACAGTAGTTTCTGAAGAATAAATGAAACGTAGTACTTAAAGTGTTCTGCACGAAACAAACACTCAATATTAGTGCTAGTCTGTTCCTTCTTTCTGCTTGTTCCATTTCATCCACTTCTTTTCTTTTCATGATTACATTGCAAAAGTGTATAGATTTTCTCACTGTCTACTCATTATATTTTTACATGAACTCAAGAGGAACTAAGGATGTTCATTCTATTTCAAGGACTTTATTGTCAAAGAAATTTCTATATTTTCTCCTGAATTGCCACTACTGTGGTTCTGTGGTCTACATTTAATGAATTTTGTATTGCTTTGTTTTTCATTTTGTACTTTCCACATTCCATTTGCTGCTTTGTAGTATGAAGTTTTGTTCATATTCCATTTTTGTCTGTGCTCCAGATTTTTTCTGAATGGGACATTTTTTGGGTGCTCATCCTCAACTTAATATGTTTTAGGCCATCTGATCTTCTAATGGAAAATCCCATGGCTTCCTGGTCAATGAATTAATGATCCATTGCTTCTATCATTGCTTTCTTGTTCTAGTGAGATTCTCCTGAACTACACAGAAAATATAGTTGATGTTTCCCTCGTCCTTTCTGTGGGATTCCAGTTGTAGTTACTTTGTAGAACTTTTTTTCCCCATGGGACAATATAGTAAACATTTTTAAGGGTTGTAAAATATTCTTTAACATTCTTAATGGCTATGTATATATGATTAGTTCCATAATTAAGATCACCTTTGTATATATGATTTTCTCTTATTTTCCATTACAAACAACACTGAAATAAACATCTCTGAGGCTAAATTTTTATACATATTTAAGAATATTGGCTGTTAATTGAGAAATCTCTCCTTTTTTAAGGATACTTATCTCATTTCGTGTATTTTGAAATATGTTTTTCTAGGTTGTCCTTTGTCTCCTTGGTTTATTTTGCTTGTCTTGCTTCTGTGATTTGTTTTATTTAATGTACTGAAGTTGAAAATGCTTTTTATTACCATCTCTCAATATTTTCTGTAATGTTTTAAATTTAGCATCCTGAAAATATTTTTCTCATTTATGATTATTTAAATATTACTCATATAGTTCTAGTAATATCATGGTTCTATTTTTTTAATTATTTAAATCTTTTATCTATCTAAAATTTATTTTGCTGTGTAGCATTAAGTAGAATCCGAAGTTTCCATATATCAACAAAAGCATTTACTATTTTAAATTATTACACTGATTTTAAATGCAGCTTTGAGCAAGTGAGTGTGTTATGAGGGAGTGGCATGCATTTGTGTTCATATAAATATATATCTGCCTTCAGAATTTCTGTGTTCCTTTTATCTATTTCTTTTTGTGCCAATTTGATACCACTTAATTGTTACAACTTTCTTGTAATTGTTTTTATATATGTGAAAACACCACCTCATTACTATTCATTTTCAAGTTTGTCTTCAATATAATCTTATGTTTAGTTTGAGATGAACATTTAAATGAAAAAGAGAAGATTTTAATTTAGCTATTATATTTGATAAAATTGATATTTTTACAGTGTAAGATGGTACCATATATTTCCATTTCTTCAACTTGTCTGTATTTTTAAAGTTTTATTCCTATCAGGTTTTCTTAACTTTATTTCTTTTTTCTATGATGTCTTTTAAAATTCTGTTTTCTTAGTGTTTGTTATTACATAGGAAATTATGACTTGTGACACATGTAGGTGTTTTACATGTAACAGGAGTGTCAATCCAGAGTCAAACTCATAACAGCAGTGACAACTATGTTATGCTTCTTTCTTCACTGCCCGATAACCCTGCAGACCAGCTTCCTCTAAGCATGAAAAACTTAGCCAGAAACAACTTCTATGTTTTCACTAGAGTTTCCACAAAACGAAAAAACAAGACACTAAATCTGAACACTTTTGTTAGCCTGTGATTTTGAGCAAGTTATCTGGCTTTTCCATGCTTCCGATTCTTCATCTGGAAAAAGAGTAAAAGGATCATAAAGCAAAGCACATGCATTTACATGTCATTAATTGTTAATTTTGACATTGATATTATCAATATTGTTGAGAAAGCCACAGGCCATTTATATTGTCTATTGAACTGTCCATTTTAATTTATTAAAACTTTCAATTTCAAGAGACAGAAACTCAACTCATGATCTTCACTCCAAAAGTCGTGGAGAATGGGATCAGTAACAGCTTTGGTAAAATGTTCATCAATTCTGTTCAGAGGACAATAATCATAAAACAAACTGGTAGCTTTTACTGAAGAGTATTCATTGGTTTACAAGATTGTATATATAAATGTGTACATAATTATATGTCATAAAATTTTATGTATTATATAAATGTTTAATATTTTCAGGCTTTTACAACTTTCTACTTCTTTGGGTTTGCCATGTGCCTTTTTTCTATTCTACTGAGTTGAATACTTAGTTCATTTACTTTAATTTTTTTGAGATTAAAAGTATTTAAAGCTACAGTTTTTATTTTTCTAAATATAGCTATTATGGTAATTAATATTTAGATACAAAGAATTGTCAGTAGCATTAATCACATAAATAAGGTGAAATTGCAGTTATAATTTCTTTTTTGAAAGAGTCAATATTTAGAATCTCAACTTTTTAAAAAGTTGTTTAAGTCATGTAAAAACAATCACCCATTATCAATTTCTGGAAATGTATTGAGGTATTATGGCATTATCAATTATTTTCCAGTATTCCATCTGCAAACATACACTTTAACATTTTTTAAAGTACATTATTTAATTTAAAAAAGTTTAAAGTTTTAAATTTGTTCAGAATTCTCGTTCTTCTGTCACCTTTACGAGAATTATTTGAATTTCAGCCTTACAAGCTATGACAATTCTAATAAACTTCCTTATGCTTGTGTCTTCTCTCTTTGAAGGAAGGTTCATCATTTTAATGTGGTAATATCTTCTTTAAATGGCCACTTGCCAGCCTCCACAGGAAATGGTCATTACAAACTGCATTACCTCCACTTCATGACAACTAAACCTATAAACTCTTTGCAATTATGTGAAAGATAATAATGTTTTGTGTCTTAGAAATTGTCAGTCACTCTGTTAATTTCTATTTGTATTTTTTCTAAAAACACTCTGAAATCAATATTGTGCAGAAACTATTTTACAAGTGGGACAAGCACTCATTATGGAGATTAATAAGCAGCAAATCATTTATGGAAACTTAGGTCTATCTGACAAGAAAGTCTACAATCCTATCTATAATAGAAATATAATTTAATATGAACAAATATAATATAGCAATAATAATGCAATAAAAATAAGTATTATGAATAATGTACACTAATTCTATGTTTTAACCAGGATATTTATAGTCATTCCCAGTCTAGCAAAACAATTTGTGACTCAGAAACAAAATAAACATATATAGTAGCACCTAATTCTATAAAAATAAAACTAGAAAATTAAAAATAGTTACTCTCCCTCAGAAAAAAATTTGATATCCTTGACTAATTTTAGTATTTTTTACCATAAGTTTTTTATTACTATAAACACATGTAAATCTAAAATAATGAACCCAGAGGTGAACAATTCAGCCTTCTGCTTGATTTTAACAATTCCTCAAGAATACTTCTTTCCTCAAATAATGGTTTTCCTGTTGGTGGTTTTGGATAATTGCTATAAATGGTTTCACATTGTATGATTTAATATTTTAATGATTCGATGATTTAATATTTTGAGTAGTGGGAAAGTTATGGATAATAATAGACCAATAAACCATCAAAGTGCTTTTAAACAGATATTAACATTCTAAAGCTGACTGTCCAGATATAAATAATACTTGTCTAGCTCACTATCTATATACCACTAGATATATTTTTGGTTTATGTCTCTACTTTCTCTTACTCACTCTCATTCTTCTCTTGTTATCACTTCTTGTCCTATACTTCCCTATAGTGTCCTAAGGAAAGGAAATAGATGGTTGCACCTTGATGAACGTACTGAGTAAATCCTTATATTTTCCATTATTTATTTTTAAAAATAGGTGGGTGGAAGTTGATATTTCTTTCTATAAAGTAAGCCCAAACTAGAGGTCTCATTAGGGGGCATTTTCTGTAAGTCACTGGTTCTCTAGAATACAGTTTAAGCCCTCATCTCTACTAAGGGATAGATGATTAATATTCACTTTGCTATGCTACCTCTATTTTGCATTTTAAGTCCATTTCAATGCAATTTCATTCAAATTCAACAAAATTTAAGAAAGTACTTTTATAGGCCGAGCATGGTGGCTCACTCCTGTAATCCTAGCACTCTGGGAGCCTGAGGCGGGCGGATTGTTTGAGCTCAGGAGTTCGAGACCAGCCTGAGCAAGAGCGAGACCACGTCTTTACTAAAAATAGAAATTATATGGACAGCTGAAACATATATAGAAAAATTAGCCAGGCATGGTGGAGCATGCCTGTAGTCCCAGCTACTTGGGAGGCTGAGGCAGTAGGATTGCTTGAGTACAGGAGTTTGAGGTTACTGTGAGCTAGGCTGACGCCATGGCACTCTAGCCCAGGCAACAGAGTGAGACTCTGTCTCAAAAAAAAAAAAAAAGAAAAAAGAAAAAAAGAAAGTATTTTTGTATTCTTTAGAATTCTTACAGCTATTTTCCATGTGCTATAGATGAGAACTGTATTTCTTCCATTGCATTTATCACATTCTTTCTCTTTATGTACAGAAACTTTACAGCCTGACATAGGTATCTATACATAAGAAGCAAAGCATACAAAATTCCTTAATATAGGCTTGAGTTGCTGATACAATTGCTTCCTTGTTTCAAGACCTCTATGATACCAGGTTTGCTCCTCCCCTTTTTCTGTATCATTGAACATTATCTCTCCCTGTAAAAATTACTTACAGTTAGCCTCAGGAGATATTCTAATAGTTTTTAATACTAAAGGTTACTGCCTGGAGACATTGTTATATAGGCAAGAAAATACAACTAAGTTCCAATTGTTATGTGAAAAATACTCTCTGTACTCCCTTAATCTTTTTTCCTCAAATGCACTACAAATTTTCTCTATATCATGATAGAGAAGCTTATTTGATGCAGTTGAAGGAATAAAAAATCTTTCATATCTAAAGATAGCTTTTGCCTAAATTTAGCTAAGACAGCATTTCTTTATTAAATAATATTTTAGAGATCTTAAATCAAAAATAATATAATATGCTTCCCTTTTGTGTAATTGCTACTACATTGGACATTTCAGGAATTATAGTAAAATGGTAGAATTATAGAACTGTAGTTCTATAATATAGACTATAGTATATCAGAAAGCTTTTCTTATATACTTTTAAAAGTTTACCTTTATTATGATGCTATTTCTATACCCAGAAATTTTACCTTTTAGAATGATTTTATATTCATTACCAAAGCTTAATCTAGACATACTGGAAAACCTGTATAAATGCTACTTAAGTTTAATAATTGAATCACTTTATTAGGTATATCACTAAAATATATATATTTTAGATATATATAGATGATATATATAAGGTGATATGTAGATACATAGATATATAAGGTGACATACAGTACGTTTTTAAACTTATTTATTTCTATTTTTTTCCAGTGGAATTGTTTGTATCAGCTAATGTTAATTTTTTCAGCAAGATATTATATATAGATATTTAACATGAAGCTGTAAATCTATTTTTTTTTCCTATGACAGACCCTCTTATTTGTGTAACATCCCATGGGCTTACACAGATAAGGTAAATTTCAGATTAACCATAATTTCTTGCATACTATCTGTAATTTCATCCCTTTCTCCTAAGATACAACACACTGGAGTATATGGTTATGCATACTCCGTTGATTTGTCCTAGGATATTACATAAATACTTCTGGGGTATCCTAGGCACTAAATTACTTACGCTAAAACTCCTTCAGAACTAAGTCTCTTCCCTATAACCAACTGAATAGGTATATTGGATACTACTTGAAAATCCTCCAACAAAATTAGACAAAATGGACCAATTTGTGGTTTTGTTTGCTGATGTTCAAATTGACAGCAGTGGATATCTAGGGATTCATTGAGGTGGCAGTGTACCATGGCAGAAATAGATTGTTCATTTGCTTGATGAAAAGCAGGCAGTGTATGGAAGATTTCCCTAAAGGTGACTGCTGCTCATGGATATGGCTGTGAATGGACGAATCACTTTGTCTGGCTAAGTGACTTGGCTGCTGAATTAAAAGCAGTAACTCCTATCCTGGGCAAGAGATTTAGAGATGCCGTGTACCTCTACTTCTGTCTTTTAACCGAAAAGGAACCCACAGCACACAGAACAAAATACAAATTTACATTTTTTGTAATGACAATGTGGCAAACATTAAGTCACCTGACAAATGCAAAGTTTTCTACTAAATGTCTAATGATAAATATTTCCATATAATAATAATACTTTTCTGTCCTCCCTTTGAGTTTGGTTTTACCCTGAAGGCTTTCAAGTCATTTCCCTATGAAAGTTCTGGCACAAATCTTGTGAAGACTCTCAGTCACTGACCTGAAGCAATGGATGCTCCTCATGACGGCTACCTAATGGTCTAGAAATCATAGTCGTGGAATCATTTGACTCATATGTTTGCTTAGAAGATATAGACTCCATTTTGGGTGCAAATGGACTGATTATAATATAGATCTGCTCTATCAGTTTCTAATTACTCAGGAAACTGTGGTAATGTGTGCTTTATGCTGCATAAAAGAGGGTATAAGTCTATCAATCCACCTGTCTTTTTAAAATTTGGAACATTAGAAAAATAAACTATCTCATCTTCTCATCAAATTGTAGCCAACTCTTGATTTAGCAGTTTTAGATTTCTTGAGATGAAATGATTTTTAAGATTTTATCAAATGTACAAAACAAGTGATAGACTTTTACTATTTCAAATATGTTAATTTTTCCAAAAAATATTTCAAGTTCTATTCCTATTATGCAACCTTTCCTTTTTCTACTGATGAGTTATTCAGTCAATCTATTTCTACTACCACCCCCTAAAAATGAATAATTGCTTAATAGAGGCAATTGGTGCACACCTCTCAAAACCATATATTTTATTGAATACATGGTCCCTGGATTTCCTATTATTCAAATTATGCACATGCATACCTTTTAGACACTAAAGTGTTGATAATTTACAGGTGGGATCTTCAGAGCTTATATATGACAACTCAGTATATGTGAGAGTAGGAAATTCATTGAATAATAAAATTCACAGTTAACTTTTTTCAATCAAGCTAGTAATAGAAGTCAGGAATATCAAATTTATATGTATCAGCAAAAGGTGCTAATAATATATTTTATATTTTATTAAATAAGACTGTTTAGCAAAATAGTATCCTATAAAGTGAGAGAAAGCACTATTCTCTTGAAAAATGTGCTCTGCAAAAGTTTGAGCTAAGCTCTCTTTTGAATATCTATACACTTTTTAAAAAATGTATTTAGTATAAGAAAACTACAGCCTTTAACTGTAGGATACTATATATATTATATAATAATACATGTACATGTATTATATATATGACATACATATGTGTTTGTGTGAGTCTCTAACTTACTGGAAAATAATCCACATGCATACTCATTATCTAAATAATTTATTATTGAATTAAAAATCCTGTTGTTAGGACTCCCAGGAGTTGGATCACTCGTGTGTGTGACTCTGCTGCCGACCACTAGTTTGAGGCGGAAGACGCAAGGAGGTAGTGAATAGAATGGTGGCTACTAGAGACTGGTAAGGGTGGTGGGAAGGGGTAATGAAGAGGCGTTGGTGAAGGGGTAATTCTGTTTAATAGAAGGAAAAAGTTCTAGTGTTCAATAGTGCAATAGGGCAACTATAGTTAACAATACTTTATTATATTTCAGAATAGCTAGAAGCTTTCAAATGTTCTCAACATAAAGCAATGATAAATGTTTCAGGTGAATAATGTCCCAATTACCCTTATTTGATCATTATATGTTATATGCTTATATCAAAATATAAGCATATAACATGTACTCCATGAATATGTACAATTATGTAATTATTAATATGTAATATAACATGTACTCCATTAATATGTACAATTAGTATGTATCAATAAAAAATTTAAAAAATTCTGTTGTTAAACTATAGGCACATATGTTTTTACTTTATATTTTATTTCAAAACATTCTGTAGAACTTCAAATTATGGAACTATAATCCAGTACTTGGTACCAATATCATCCATATCAATAGGTGGAATTAAATACAGATTGTAGAATTCAATTTAAATAAAGGTGAACCATAAACTGTTGAATGGTGAGGAAAGTGACTTCAATATCATTGTATTCCTCAAAATGCACTACACATAAGCACAGAATAAATATTTTATGAGCAGATTGATTTTGGGACAAAATTATGTGTTTTTTCTTCTATGGTAGACTATGTGATAGTAAAACTAAAGGAGATGGTTAAAACAATTAGCTGAATATGCCATGGAAACAAACTGCATTTGAAGAGGAGGTTTCAAGTGTCACGTATATCATCGACACATACATTACTTATCTCATACAGGAAATGGGAGTGCAGCTGTTTGCTGCAGTACATTTTCTCAAAGCAGGAAATAAGGCCACATACACTCAGCCTGAGGATCCAGGTACATCATTTACTAGCTATTGTCCCAAATGTATATTTGTACTTCTTTTAGTCTCAGTGAATTATTGCATAGCATGAACATAGAGTTGATAAGTTATTTTAAAAAGGAGACTTTCTCAAAGAAGTAAAAATCTTCCCAAATCCACCTGTGTAACATTCCTGTTACATATCTGTGAAATGAGTACTGTCCACCTGTGTTATTTTCCAAATGCATGTGGTATGACAGAGAATGAATCAGATGGAATCTTTGGAATTGAATCTTTAAGTCACGTCAGAACTCAGGTCTGTGAGTGATAAAAGGCCAATCCAATCAGTAACTAAGTCAGACTTATCCAAAATCTCTTCAGCAACCTAACTGGTAAAGGAGAGTCGTTAAAGGGAAATAATTTACCAGATTTTTAATACTGAGAGAAAGAAAGAGAGTATCTTGTGTCCAGGCCAAATGTTTGCTTTGAGAGTGTTGGGAACTTGCCACTCCATAAGGTGGGAAAAGTAGTCTCTGCCAAGAAATGGTCACAGCATTATGTTACAAACCTCTCCTTGGAAAGAGGCTGGAATCGATGAAGGTTTGGCCTTAGGGCTAAGACTCTCATCCTTCATATCAATACAACTCAACTGTGCAGAACCACTTTTTATTTATCTCTGTATGACATTAAACATAGATCTTGGAAAACTTTAATCTTTATACATGGTAGGAAGGGGCAGTCAAATAAATGTTTAGACTGACTAATGCATTTGACAGACTCAGAGACTTCATAGTCAGCAGGGTAGTTCCTCTGCCAAAAATCAAATGAATCAAAGAACTTGCCAAGGAACTAGCTAGTGGGGAGGGGGTTTGTGGGCAGCCATCATAGAGCCCAAATCTGCTCCTAGAAAATATGTTCAAGAGTTTAGCATCTGGGTGTTAGCCTGCCAGCTGCCAAGTATCTGATCACAGCTGTTCGTTGGGAGGGAGAAGCTTAAAGTACACAAGGGTGAAGGGGAAGAAGAGCGGTCAAGATCACAAGAGACAACAATGCCAAACAGACCTTCTAAATGCAAAGAGATTTGTTTTCTTGCTGTCTTAATGGTCAACAACTTTTGAGTGGAGGTGGTCAGTCTTTTCTGAATTGTTATCATGCACTGGGGGAACATAATAAACAAATGCACAGAATTAAATCCAATTCTACAATAGTCGTTGAAAATGTCATCCATGATAATTTAGTAAACCCAAAACTACGTAGCAGGCAAAGATATTTTGGGGGTCCTCTTTCTATTTATCCATCATCACAAAGGCCCCGACTAAAGTAATGCCAATCTAGAGAGATTCGGGAACCCTTCCAGGTGTGCTGCTTGCACTTTTCCTCTGAGGTTAAACCCTAGAATACAAACCTTTTCTTTTATGTCAAGCATATCCTCAACACTGATTTTTCAGAAACCTCATTCTCACACATCTATTTTCTTCTCTAGAATTGTTACTTAGTATAGTTATTGTTAAAGGGCTTATATTATTGGCTTATTTCTAGGTGTGGTAACATCCTTGAGTTTGGAAAGAAAATATAATAAAGTATGAATTACTAAAAGCAAAATATCCTTCTAATGCTTAAGACATTCTAAATAAGAATCAGATTCCTTTTGCAAACCCTTAATAACATGTAGGAGCGTTAAACGTGTAGTAGATTTATCAGATTTTACTGTCAGACTGTCCTTCATTAGATACCATGTAGTCTGAAAATAATCTGAGTATCTTGGAGGCTTTAGCACTTTGGATTCACCTCATGAAATGTGGTGAAGGTAAATATTTACCTAGAGTTCAGGGAAATCCAAGCTGACATGAGAAAGATGAGATTCAAATACAGGTAGTCCTGTCTAGCTGATCAAACACTGCCTACCTGGGCCATTCAGAAGTATCATGATCAGAAACTTTCCCATAATATCTTGGGAAGAGACATGCTCTCTTCTTTACAATGTTGTTTATGGGTATTTGAGCTAACATTTAAAGTCAATGTTTATTTTCACTAAAAGTACATTTAGTTAATGTCTGCTACTTTAGGCCCATAATTTTTTCAACTCACTAAAGATTTCTCCAGATGGATGCCTGTACTTTTAGTTATTTAAAAAAAAAAAAGCAAACTTACCTTTGAAAGAAATGAAAAAATACGTGGATAGAGAATTTGGGAACATTCAGATTGTCTATAGAGTGAAGAAAGGGGGCAACGTCTCACAGGAAGATGAAAATTGTTTGTCATCATCTGTTCAATTCAAAAAGCAATAATTTATTGTATACCTAGAATGCACCAAGCACGGAGGATAACAAAATAGATAAGGCACTCCCCCCTTCCTTGATGTAGTAAGTACTATTTTTGATAAAATTACATTAATAAGGTGAACTCTGTTTAGATACATGCAAATCATTTTTAAGTGTGGTTCTCATTTGACACTTATAGGCATCTAGCAATCTGGATACTATTTCCATTTAGCAAATTCTGACAGCAAATTCCATAAATCTACTTTATTGATAAAAATGCGTTATAAATGTAAATCAGTCTTGATATAATGGCAACATACATATCATGTATCTTGTGCTTATAAAAGGGTTTTTCTAGTGATAACTTAGGAATCTTATCATCAATTTTGTTGAAACCTTGCATCTAAAAGGGTTTCTTTTGATGCTGTATTAATGTTCAGATCCCAATTTATCCAACATTTTAAATGTGGCAATATTTTGGGGAAAATGCATGTGGTGTTCTCTCTCTCTCTCTCTCTCTCTCTCTCTCCTTTTAAACTAAGCATTTGCCCTTTAAGTACTCTCTGAAATATTAATCTTTCAGAGGGGAGATTAGGAGTTGTTACAGAACAAAGGCACAGCAAAAGATGAGGTAATAGTCTACTTCTGGAATACGAAAACACGACTTTGAACTAAGAAAATACAATATTATCTTGACAAAGGAATGCCTAACTACCTTCTATCTATTCTTTTAGATTGCCAAGGTCCAAGCCTAAAGGATCTGGTTCATTGAGTTCTTCTATGAAAATAACCCATTTGCCACTAATAGCAAATTAAGGAAACATACTGCTTAATGATAGAGGCAGATAGGAAATGTCACATAAGCACTGATAATTACACATATCTAACAGCTGTTATAGCATAGGCTCCAGGTTTTCAGTGTAGACATGGGCCATAGTACAAGGCAGTTCTAGAAGCCTCTGGTAAGTCAGAATTAACCTTTTTGTTTCTGGATGATGGGAATGTTCAGTGAGTATCACAGAGAGTACTGGGTATTTAAATAACTCAGGGGCATTGGGAATTTCAGAGAAATGGCTATTTAACAAACTATATAGAAGCATTTCAATGTTTTATCAACTGGCTGATCTTATTTTTATATATCAAGAAATAAATAATGCATACTAAATAAATAAGATAACCTATTGCTCTGACAAAAACAAACATAGAAATGGAATAGGAGAGTCTGATCATGAGCCACTTTAGATTTGAATCTTTCTTAGTTGGTGATATTTGAATAGAAATGGGGATGACAAGAAGGAAGAAGCACTGCAAAAATGCTGGGGAGAACGCGCGAAAGGATGTGGTCAGCAAGTATGCTATGTGACTGTTTTTTAACTTAATTAAAACTAAATAAAATACAATTTGATCAGATATGGTCAAAAGTTCCTAAACACTTAACAATTAATGTAAAAATAGCATATAGTTAAGATGTGGGGGTAATAGAAATGGAAAAGAAAGCCTAAAGCAGGAAAGCTGTCAATAGGGGGAAGGTTAGGGAATTATGGTTGAAAGTATAAAATACTATGGAAATTTGAAGGCAATCTCTAATTTCTCAATGAAGGGTGATCAGTTAGGCCTAGGATGGAGCAATTATATGTTAATCAGATGCTTTGTTTCCAAGGTGCCAAGTATGAGCCTTCAGAAGTATGAGCATGTTCAAGTATGAGATAAAGTAATTGCAAACACTTAGTTCATGGTCTGTTGCATCCATCTTGATTGACAATGTATCCTCTAATGATGAATCTGGGCTTTGCCATGCAGTTTGCTGTGGCTAAGCCAATGTGATTCAAGAAAAGACTTTAAAAGTTATTGCATATTGTGGCCTACTTTCTCTGGCTGCTTTTGGAAATCTGAGATTACCATGTGAAGAGGTCCAGCCAGCCTGCTAAAACAGGGGGCTCCAACCTATGGTGAGTAGTATAATTATTTCATTATACATTACAAGGTAATAATAATAGAAATAATGTACACAATAACTGTAATGTGCTTGAATCCTCCCGAAACCACCCCCCTCCTCACCCCAGTCTGTGGAAAAATTGTCTCCCATGAAAATGGTTCCTGGTGCTGAAAAGGTTGGGGACTGAGCACTGTAAAGGATAAGCGATCACTGGGAACAAAGAGGCCCAGCTGAGACCACCAGATTAATTAAGCACCATGCCTGTGACAGGCTCCACCTGAGCCAGACAAGAAAAACCAACTAAGCACACAGAATATAATATAATGCTTGCTATTTTAAGTCATTAAGTTTTGTGTTGGTTTGTTGTACAGCAAAAGCTGACAGGTACTTGGACAAAGGGGGAAAATGTGTGAATAGAGTATAGGAATGCAACTAATTTCTGTATATTTATTTTGCAACCTGAGACTTTGATGAATTTGTTTATCAAGTCCAGTAGTCTCATGGCAGATCTTTGGAGTTTTCCAGATATAAGATCATATCATCAGCAAAGAGCAACAGTTTGACCTCTGCTGTTCCCCAATTGGATGCCTTTGATTTCCTTCTCTTGTCTGATTGCTCTGTCTAGGACTTCCAGCACTATGTTGAATAGAAGTGGTGATAGAGGGCAACCTTGTCTGGTTCCAGTTCTAAGTGCGAATGCTTTCAATTTTTCCCCATTCAGTATGATGTTGGTTGTGGGTTTGTCGTATATGGCTTGTATCATTTTCAGGTAAGTCCCATCTATGCCTATTTTGTTAAGTGCTCTTATCATAAAAGGGTGTTGAATTTTGTAGAATAATTTTTCTGCGTCTATTGAGAGGATCATATGGTCTTTATTTTTACTTCTATTTATGTGTTGAATTACATTTATAAATTTGCATATGTTGAACCATCCATGCATCTCTGGGATGAAGCCCACTTGATCATGATGGATTATTTTTTTTGATAAGCACCTGAATTCGGTTTGCTAGAATTTTGCTGAGAATATTTGCATCTAGAATTCTAGAAGAAAATGTTGGAAAAACTCTTCCAGACATTGACCTAGCTTGCTGGCACTGTGTGCACCACTGGAGTCCTGAGGACAGACCTGCCCTGCTTGAACTGCTCTGCCAGTGTCTGTGTTCATTGTCCAGGGGCCTGGGATCAACCCACTCCACCTGCGATCCACTAGTGTCCGTGCACTCTTTGTGGGGGCCTAAAGATGGAACTTCCCAGCATGCTAGCCCCCAAACACATTATCTGGGGGCCTAGGGATCGATTCCTCTCACCCACCAGTGCTCGTACCTGCGGCATCCACACATCCTTTCAGAGGCTGTAGCAAAGGCCAGCCCAGCCTGTTGCCACCACCACCACTGGCACCCACCCATATATACCACCTGTGGGTTTGGGGACCAGCCCACTCTGCCTGCCCCAACCACCACTGGAACCTGAATGTACTGACTGGCGACCGTAGGTTGGCTTGCCACCAATACTGCTGTTGCTAAACTGACATACACCAGTTAGGGGCCTAAAAACATTCTGCACACCCAGCCCATTGCTGTCACTACTGGCACCTGAGCAAGATGCCTGGAGGTCCAAGGATTGAAGTACCCATGCCCATGTACACTGCCTGGGGGCCCAATGATGGGCATGCCAGCCCACTGCCACCACCACTGGGGCCAAAGGATCAACCTGTATGGCATCTCCATCCCCAGCAATGCCTCACCAGAACCTACATTAACAATCACAGCCTAAGCCACTGAGAAACCCACAGACACCACTGACGCTGATTAAAGGAAAAAAAAAATCATACAGAAACTACACTAAGGCAGAATCTAAGAGAAGCATCCTATAACACTGTAGGTACACTTAGAGAAAAAAGTTTTTGCCTACAAAAGCCAATCCACAAAATTGGAAGAAGTTACTGTTACACCAGATGAACAGATAGCAATGTAACGATAAAAGAAACAAAAAAAATACAGGAAAATGATACCTCCAAATGAACGTAATAATTGTCCAGCAATAGATTTTAATTTTAAAACTCCATGAAATGTCTGAAAAATAATTCAAAATTTTTATGTTAAACTCAGTGAGATACAAAAGAACACCGATAAACAATATAAAAAATCAGAAAATAATTCATTAACTGAATGAAAAAAATTCAACAAAGAGATACATACATCAAAAAAATAAGAACACAATAAAAATCCTGGGCTGAAAAATTCAATGAATTAAATAAAAAATATAATCGAGAGCTTCAACTACAGACTAGATCAAGCAGGAAAAAGAATTTCTGAACTTAAATCTCTTTTGAAATAATCCAATCAGACAAAGAAAAAAGAATAAAAAGAATGAAGAAAGCCTATGTAACATGCATGACAATATCAATTATGCAACCAAATAATTCAAATTTTGGGTTTCCAGAAAAAAAGAAGGGAAAAGTCATATAAAACCTATGGAACAACATAAATATCTGAAAACTGCCCAATTCTATCAAGAATATAGACATCCAGGTATTGAAATCTCAATGGATTCCTAAATAGATTTGACATAAAAAGGTTTTTCCATGGCACATTATAGACATTTCCTCATTCTATGGATGGGAAATTGAGGCTTAGAATGTTTAATTAACCTTACAAGTAGCTAGCAAGGTGTTGCCTTTCCTAGTTACTCTTTATTTGCCTTATCATCATATTTCCAATTAGATTGAAAACGGGAGGGCAGCTTTGTAAATCTTGAAGCACCTAGCTCAGTGTTGTGGATAAGCAGGTGAACAGATTGGCTTAACTAAATTAAATAATATCATTAAGAAAATGGAAACAAGTACTTCAGTCTTTAATTTGTAAATGTGGTATGGTATAAGGTTTACAGGAAGATATTGGAAGTGGGCTTATACTTAGTTTGGACTTTTGTGATTATGCTAAAACAGCTCTACTCATGGGTTTTGAGATTACTCTGCTTCACAGATGAGCAGTTCTCCATAAGTGAGCTACAGTAGATAAGCCAATTCATTTCCTTTCCAAAGCACTATAAATAACAATGCTCCAGGATATTCCTGTAAAAAAAGAACACTTTTGTTTTGCCATTACATGTGTCGTTTGACTATTTGGGAATGTATTCATTATGACTAATTCCAATTTTTTGGTGAAAAACATATTTTTATTAAACTAATTTTATTTGAATCATAGAAACTAACAAATTAAATTTTTTGAAGGATTACTTCCAATACTAATGAGATATTTCAAGGCTATATCCAATCATGTGATTTAAGGAACAAATTTTCTTCTTGTTTGTTTAAATGTTGGTAGAATTTACTAAGGATTTACTATAATATTTGCTAAGATTAGATGAACAGGTGTGGTCTGTTATATTTTATTAATGTTAGTGACCTCGTGCAGCCTAATAAAATGCTTTTTAACTTGAATGTCATTCAGATGTATTTTTCAAACTTTTATTTCATCCAAATCCTCCACAGATCATCAGGGAAATGTAGGGAAATGTGCTTACCATTAATCAAAAAGAGAATTATCGCAAACAGTATGTATAGAAACTGAGTGAGGTAGTATCGTGACATTCAATTTGCCTGACTATATCCAGGGTAGTGTAGATCAAATTGAATTCCTAAATGTTTGATCTGATCTACTCGTGAAGACAACAAAAATTGGGGAAAAAAGCAGACTGTGAGCGTCCATCTGATTGATGGCTTGTATTCCACACTTCTATGATAGTGAGCAAAAGTCAATCTGATCGGCCAAATAAATATCCTGAGAGATATTAATCACATAGCATTATGACTGGAAGGGACTTTAGAGATCATCTGGTGAATGCCCTCACTTAATAATTTAGTAAACCCAGTCTCAGACAGATTGCATTTTACTCAAGGTTTTGAGTTATAGGAAATGCCAAGCTGAAACTTTATATTTGCTTCCTCTAAACCACTATGCTTTCCAGTTAGCAATTTTTAAGACCAAGGTTTACAGCATAGGAGGTTCTGAAGAAGGGATGCAGCAGTGGGGAAACAGAAGAAATGCTTATGTAAGAACATCGATGTTCTGTAATGTTTTAATGAGAACTTACCTTGCCATTCTACCCATGATAAGCTACCTAAATATTTACATACATGAGCCTAAGAAACTATCACAGAAGGTTGTAAGTTAATTCCATTTTCTCTAGGGTCATTTGCATTTCTATTCAATTAATTTCTTCATTATAATGTGGTTGTTTATTTTGCTGAGGGTAAATCTATGTCATCTTTTTTTCACTAATATAAAACCTTCATTTATTCAGTGGTGTGTTGGAGAACGCTTATAGCTGGATGAGCCAATGTTAAATTTTTAGGAATTTTGTGATCTAGATGTTAAATACAGCCATTACTAAAAATTAAATTAGATAAACTTACAGTGAAATAAATTACATTAAAATCATAGGGAATAAATGATATAAATTAATCAGTGTCTATTTATTCCACTACTATTATTCACTATTTACTATTATCTATTTTACTATTATTTTGAGATTAATTACGTCTATGGTAACTGTATGGTAGAAATATCATATAACATAGCGTGCTACATGAATCTGTGTCCAACTTTTCATTCAATCACATATGTTTGCTAGCTTTAAATCAGTCAGTGAGAGTATTTATACCATGGAAATCAGAAAGCATTACAAAGCAGGGCTCGGTGTATTGACTTTTTTCTTCCCACAGAGAGCTAACTTTTAAACATTTTTCAGCACACAATTGCATATAATCCACTTATGCTCCACCTGAAACCCTAAGAAGTACTTAAAACCTTAAGTCTCCTGTCACTTGACCACTGCAATATTGACCACTAATGTATTTCAATTCTCTAGCAGGTTGGGACATGCTTGTGTATACTTTCATAAGGTATCCATGGTATTCTGCAAGTATTTGCTTCTGATCAAGAAACTCACTTTACTTCATGGCAAAATAAGTGTAGCAGTGGGTCCATGCTCATTCAATTCACTGGTCTTACCATGATTCCTACCATTCCGAAGAAGCTGGCTTGACAGAACAGTGGAATGGCCTTTTGTAGACTCATAGCACCAGCTCGGTGGCAATACTTGCAGGATTAAGGCAAGATTATGTAGAAGGCTGTATATGCTCTGAATCAGCATCCAATATATAGTGTTGTTTCTCCTATCACCAGAACTCATGGTTCTAGGAATTAAGTCGTGGAAATGGGAGTGGCACCATTCACTGTTACCCCTCGTGACCCATAAGCAAAATTATTCCTTCCTGTTCCCATGATCTTATGCTCTGATGGTCTAGAAATCCTAGTTCCAAGAGGAGGTATGTTTCCACACCAACACACAGCAATGATTCCACTGAAGCAGAAGACTGCTTCCCAGCCACCTTGGACAGCTCCTGCTTTAAATCAACAGAAGAGAGTTCCTATGGTGGCTGGGGTGACTAATGTTGACTACGAACAGGAAATTAGACAGGGACTCCACAATAGAGGTAAAAAAGAGTATGTATGGACTACAGGAGATCTCTTATGCATCTCTTAGTATAACCATGCCCTGTGATTAAGGTCAGTGGGAAATTACAACAACCTAATCCAGGTAGGACTACTAAAGGTCTGGATCTGTCAGGAACGAAAGTTTGGGTCACACCCCTAGCTAAAGAATCATGACCAGCTGAGGCACTTGCTGAGGGAAAAGGAATATGGAATGGGTAGTGGAAAAAGTAATTATAAATACCAGCTATGACCACATGACCAGTTATAGAAACAAGGACTGTAATTGCTATGAGTAATTGTTAGGTAGACAGTAAGGATCTCCTCGGCTGGCCTAGGTGGTGCAGCAGCTGTCTTACATGGGAGCGAAAACAACTTGATGTCCTCACAAGGGTCTGACGATGAACAGAAAAAAAGAGAAAATAGTCGTTCCTTGACTATGTCTGGCCAGGTTGGCTTTGAGAGTTTACCTGATCAGCTGGTCAACAGATCCATTCAGCAAGATTTCTGTTTTAATATTCTCTGTGTGGGGGAGACTGGAATTGGAAAATCAACACTAATTTACACGTTATTTAATACTAATTTTGAAAACCAAGAATCTTCACATTTTTGCCCACATGTGAAACTTAAAGCTCAGACATATGAACTCCAAGAAAGTAATGTTCGACTGAAATTGACCATTGTGAATACAGCGGGATTTGGTGACCAAATAAATAAAGAAGAGACCTACCAACCAATAGTTGACTACACAGATGCCCAGTTTGAGGCCTATCTCCAAGAAGAACTGAAGATTAAGCGTTCTCTCTTCAACTACCATGACTCTCATATCCATGTGTGCCTCTACTTCCTCTCACCCACAGGCCACTCTCTGAAGACACTTGATCTTCTAACCATGAAGAACCTTGACAGCAAGGTGAACATTATACCAGTGATTGACAAAGCAGATACAATTTCTAAAACTGAATTACAGAAGTTTAAGATCAAGCTCATAAGTGAATCGGTCAGGAATGGCGTCCAGATATACCAGTTCCCAACAGATGATGACACTGTTGCTAGGATCAATGCTGCAATGAATGGACAATTGCCATTTGCTGTTGTAGGAAGTACGGATGAGGAAAACTCTTCTAAACATTGGTCTAGGCAAAGAAATCATGACTAAGACCTCAAAAGATCTTGGGACTTCTCAGGTCTCCATAAACTCATGAGCCAATTCCTTATAATAAATCTCTTTAAAGATATATCTCCTACTAAGTTCTACTTCTCTGGAGAAACTAAACTAATATAGATAGATAGCTTTATACAATGACAGGAAACTGGACTTTAGAGGCAGATAAACCAAAGTCCCACTATTCTTATTCCTGCAAATTTATAATTTGTTTTCTCTTAACCTCCAATAGCTCAGTTTTCTTTCTTTTTTCTTTTCTTTCTTTTTTTTTTTTTTTCCCAAGACAGGGTCTTGCTCTGTCACCCACGCTAGAGTGCAGTGGCAGTGTCATAGCTCTCTGCAACCTCCATCTCCTGGGCTCGAGTGATCCTCTTGCCTCAGCCTCCCGAGTAGCTGGGACTACAGGCATATACCATCACACCAAGCTAATTTTTCTATTTTTTTGTAGAGATGGGATCTCACTCTTGCTCAGGCTGGTCTGGAACTCCTGGCCTCAAACAATTCTCCTGCCTTGGCCTCCTGAAGTGCTAGGATTACAAGTATGAGCCACAGCACTCAGCCAGTTTAGTTTTTTTATACATAAAATATGAGTGTAATAATGTCTATCTCATAATAATTTTTCAAAAGTTAAACAGATAACATTAAATACTTAAAACAGTTGTTGAATTGGTATATAATTAATAAACACTAGAATGTCCTTCTTATTCCATAGCAACAAGGGACATTTCTTTATATCTGAAAACAGTAACAGCATCGACGATAAAATACTCTATTGTAAACCAGCCCAATGTTTATGAATTTGGGTTTGACACCAGGCTTGTGTGAGTACAATAGGATTGAATTTGACTATAAATTTGCCACAGACATCACAGCAATCACTTGTAAACATAAGTACCACAATGTAGATCCCCTCTGAGGAAGGGAACCAGACCCACTGAATCTTTGAGTCCATCATGCATGTAGAAGCATAGGCCTTAGCTTAGCTTCATCAAAGTGTGAACACACTATCAGCATACCTCCAAACATCATTCCTCCCGCAAGTACATTAAAATGTTTGCCCTGTCAATCCTCATGAAGTTCTATCTCCATAGTCACTCTATTTACAGAAGTCTGCATAGCAAAACAACAGATTTATGAAAACATCATTAAAATCTTTTCTCCCCAAAATTGTTATCCCAGAGGTTTTTGTAAAGCTCCTAAGCCAGCTGTTATTCTAGTATAATACTGAATGTGTTTTAAAAAAGAAAAAAATAATAATAAGCCAGTTGATAAGGATGCAAACATTGACTTTTTCTTAAGAAAAAGTAGACTGCCACAGAAACACACTGCAGGGGACATTATGTTTGGAGGGATCTTTACACACTTCCAGCCAGAAAGTGTCTGACTTCACTAACTGATATGGTCACAGGAGTTACACTAACAATGAAAACACTATGTACACTAGTGGGTATGCCTAGCTCCAGCAATGAGATGTGCTGCTTTTTTAAATGTGACTGCATCATGCTTGGAAGGAAATGGGAAGAGTTCTGTTAGAATCCAGCCTGGCCCAGAAAAAATAGAAGAAAAGAAGAATTGGGAAGGAGGATGCAAATGACTATAAAATGGTTATGGCAATAGCTTTTGTTAGGGATAAATGTATTCTAAGTTACTGCTCATTTTTAAATCCTTGATCCTTGTATAAAAATAATATATTGGAGATTTCCCTGAAAAATGCTTTTTCTTCTCTTTTCTCTTTAAGCACCCTCCCACTTAGAGAGAGTCCTTGTGCTTGAATTTAAGGCTATTGACCTTAGTTCCCTCTTGCCAGAGTATTTTTGCTGAAGAACCTAGTCTGACTCATTCAAGCAGCCGGGCAAATATGCCTATGTTTGCTCTCACACTCCACTTCAATTCAGGCCATGTCGGTAATCAATGCAGAGTGTGAAATAACAAGAGCATGCTTGGATACTTATTATATATGCCTAAGTTACCACTTCCCAAACAATCTCAAACGGTGGTGATGAGTACACAACAACAAAATAACCACCTCTTACTATGTCTACTTGGAAAATCATCATTTGCCATTATGGTCCATGGTCCTCTAGAGACCCACCAGTGCCCCCTTATAGAGCACAATCTCTATTTGGGGAACTTGTATACTTTATTATAATTTCTCTTCTTGTTGTTATATCAATTATTGAATATTGATCTATTTCTTATAAATAATTTATAAAATGAAAATATACTAATTCAGTAGTTCTTATACATTCATTTAAAATATATTTGCCAAATATGCCTTCATTAATTTTATTAAAACAAAAACTTTTAACTCAAGCCTTAAATAATTTTCTGTCTAGAGTCAGATTTATGCAGTGGTTTTTGAGACATTTGAAAAGTGTTGTGAAGAGTAGTGAAGATTCCAGTTTCTATTCAAACTGTAGTGTGGAAATCATCTTTTGATCCTTTATTTTTATCTAAGATCTGAGCTGTTTGAATAATAGTGTAAACTTGAAATGAAAGCTTGCAGTAAAACCATTAGAAATACCTTATAGAGTGAAAGAATCCTATAAATAACCAATAAACTCCAAAATCACTGATTGGATTTTCCTTGGTAAAAGAAAATGAGTTTGAGTGAAGAAAATAAGATAAAGAACTGCTTTCTATTAATTTAAAGCTCTTGGCGGATTTCCATATGTGCAATATTCTGCATAATGTTAAAACTGTATGTGTTCATGTATGCTTGTCTCAATATGCAGTGTATCATTTTATGGAAATATCAGCACATGTCAGTAATATAGTGTTAAGTGTACAGTTCTTATCTTTACCCTCTATTAGTTTTAATATATTAGACAAACAATATTTACTTCTTAGTTTCATCAGTAAGATGACAATAAATTATATCGCCATTTTAGTGAACTAAATTATAGATTCAAAGCTCTCAGAATTCAAGCTCCTAAGCAAATGCCAACTCTTATTCTTTTTTTTTTTTTTTTTTTTTTTTTTGAGACAGAGTCTCACTCCGTTGCCCC
>CM052454.1:5982840-6050210 GCA_028533085.1 Varecia variegata
GACTACAGGCATGTGCCACCATGCCCGGCTAATTTTTCTATATATATTTTTAGCTGTCCATATAATTTCTTTCTATTTTTAGTAGAGACGGGGTCTCGCTCTTGCTCAGGCTGGTCTCGAACTCCTGAGCTCAAACAATCCGCCCGCCTCGGCCTCCCAGAGTGCTAGGATTACAGGCGTGAGCCACCACGCCCAGCCTCTTATTCTTAATATACTGAGATCTTTCCATACCTACATTGATTGAGATGCCCACCATTGTATTTAACTTTTATTAAAGACTCCACATAAAACCATATAGATTCACCCTTTCCAGTCTGCTTCCAGTTCTCCTGTATTTACTAGAAAGGGAAAAGTTATCCTTCAGAATTTTTGTTCTGGTTAAAAATAGTTAAGAATTTCATGTGTCCCATTTTTTTCCCCTTTCAGTTTTGAATTTGATGAATAAAGCAAAAGCCCGTGTAGGAGTACTGTTTAACTCTATGTTCAATAGATCATCTTTTAATAGATTTTTTATAACAAATTATGTGAGTATAAGTTAAGAAGAGCAGTAGAATAAGTTAACATATCAACTTTCCGAACACCTACACATTTTAATAGAACTAAGATTCTTCATAACAAGAGGTAAATCCAGTTTTCTTAACTAATCGGTATGTATAAGACAATGCTATTTACAAGAAATATATGAACATATTAATGGCTTATCCAAACTACCCTCATATTTGAAACTCTTGGTTGAGTTATTATGTTCTGAAGGTGGTAAGTTAAAGCATCTTAAAATGACTTGCATTTCTTAAAAACTTACACTGATATGGATCAGTTCAGCTTTTAAAAATGACAGACTAATATGTCACAGGCCATCAGACTATTGAATACAATATTTTTAAAATCAGTTTTAATACCCTAAAGATCTATGAACGCAGCTTGTTCTCTGGGGAAACAAGATACTTGAGAGAAGGTAAATGAATAGATTTAAGACTAAAAATTAGCGGCATTTTTCTCCTTGAGGCATTTGTCAATTTACTAGCAGCAACCTAGAAGTTAAGAAGCATAGGAAAGCTTCCAACAGTTTCACAGAGCTGAGGACACAAATGAGGGAGTTCAAGTCCATCCAAGATAAAGTCCCATGGTAATTACTTCAGATTTTCAGTAAGAACCATCCATAATGTTATAATTTAAAAAGAGTAAATAGACAAAAATCAGCTGGAAACCTTCTATCCAATCAATTCAATCTTAAGAGAGAAAGATCTTTCTTTCACCTTCTTGACTAATTTATACTTAGGTATTTTTTGATAGCTATTATAAAAGGAATTGTTTTCTTAATTTCTTTTTCAGATAGTTCACTATTAGAATATACAAATGCTACAGATTTTGGTATGTTGATATCGTATACTGCCACTTTACTGAATTTATTAGTTCTAACAGTTGTTTGTTCGTATCTTTAGGGTTTTCTATATATAAGATTATGTCATCTGCCAAACAGAGATGATTTTACTTATTCCCTTCCAATTTGGATGCTTTTTATTTCTTTTTCTTGCCCAACTTCCCTAGCTAGGACAGTAGTATGTGGGATAAAAGTGATGAAAGTCAGCATCCTTGTCTTATTTCAAATTTTAGAGATAAAGCATTCAACATTTCTCCATTCAGTATGATATTAGCTGTGGGTTGGTCATATACGGCCTTTGAGATAAATTCGTTCTGTAAAGGAAAGAATGAAGAGAGTCTAGAGACAACATACAGAATGGGAAAAAATATTTGTAAACTATACATCTGACAAAGGGTTAATATCAAAATAGATAAGGAACCCAAACAACTCAATAGCAAAAACACAAATAACCCGATTAAAAAATGGGCAAAAAATCTGACATCACTAAACATCAGGGAAATGCAAATCAAAAATAAAATGGGCTATCACCTCACCCCAGTTAGAATGGCTACTATCAAAAAAGACAAAAGATAGGTGCTGGTAAGGATGTGAAGAAAAGGGAACCCTTACACAATATTGATGAGAATATAAATTAGTACACCATTATGGAAAACAGTACAGAAGTTCCTCAAAAAACTAAAACTCAAAATACTCTATGATTCAGCAATCCCACCACTGGCTATGCATCCAAAGGAATTAAAATCGTTATGTGGAAGAAATATTTGCACTCCCATGTTTGCTGCAGCACTATTCACAATAGCCAAGATAAGGAATCAACAGATGACTGAACAAAGAATATGTGCTATATATACACAATTGGAAACTATGCAGCCAAAAAAAAAAAAAAAGCAAAGGATATCTTAACTCCCTGTAACCAATATTGCTAAGATTTCCATGTAAATTAACTAGCTAAGATTTTTTTATTTTATTTCACCATATTACAAGGGTACAAATGTTTAGGTTACATCTATTGCCTTTGCCCCACCTGAGTCAGAGCTTCAAGCGTGTCCATCCCCCCAGACGGTGCACACCACACCCATTAGGTATGAATATACCCATACCCTCCTCCCCCCTCCCATCTACCGACACATGATGAATGTTATTATATGTGTACTTAAGTGTTAATGAGTTAATACCAATTTGATGGTGAGTACATGTGGTGCCTGTCTTTCCATTCTTGTGATACTTCACTTAGTAGAATGGGCTCCAGCTCTATCAAAGATAATACAAGAGATGCTAGATCACCATTATTTTTTGTGGCTGAGTAGAACTCCATGGTATACATATACCACATTTTATTAATTCACTCATGTATTGATGAGCACTCGGGTTGTTTCCACATCTTTGCAATTGTGAATTGTGCTGCTATAAACATTCTAGTGCAGATGTCTTTTTTATAGAATGTCTTTTGTTCTTTTGGGGAGATGCTCAGTAATGGGATTGGTGGGTCAAATTGTAGTTCTACTTGTAGCTCTTTGAGGTATCTCCGTATTACTTTCCACAGAGGTTGTACTAGTTTTCAGTCCCACCAGCAGTGTGTGAGTGTTCCTATCTCTCTGCATCCACACCAATTATTTTGGGGAGACTTTTTGATAAAGGCCATTCTCACTGGAAATAAGAGATATCTCATTGTGGGTTTGATTTGCATTTCTCTGATGATTAAAGATGTTGAGCATTTTTTAATGTTTCTTGGCCATTAATCTATCTTCTTTTGAAAAGTTTCTGTTCATGTCCTTTGCCCACTTTTTGATACGGTTGCTTGATTTTTTCTTGCAGATTTTCCTGAGTTCTATATAGATTCTAGTTATCAGCCCTTTATCGGACGTGTAACATGCAAATATTTTCTCCCATTGTGTAGGTTGTCTGTTTGCTCTCATGATAGTTTCCCTGGCTGTACAGAAGCTTTTTAATTTGATCAGGTCCCATTTATTTATTTTTGTTGTTGCTGTTGATTGTCTTTGGGGTCTTCTTCGTAAATTCTTTGCCTAGGCCAATGTCTACAAGAGTTTTTCCAACATTTTCTTCCAGAATTTTTATAGCTTCATGTCTTAGGTTTAAGTCTGTTATGCACCATGAGTTCATTTTTGTGAGAGGTAAAAGGTACGGATCCTGCTTCACTCTTCTACATGTGGCTATCCAATCTCCCCAGCACCATTTATTGAATAAGGATTCTTTTCCCCAGTGTATGTTTTTGTAAGGCTACAGTAGCTAAAACAGCATGCTACTGACACAAGAACAGAGACAGACCAATGGAACGGAACTGAGAACCTAGATATAAAAACATCCCCATATAGCCATTTAATCTTTGACAAAGTAGATAAGGTATTTTAGTATCTAATTTCTTGTGATGTTACTTTTATATTTCTGATTATAAATATGAAATGAAAGCATTTGGTTTCATTTCAATATGAAATGAAAGCATTTGGTTCCATAAAAATGAAAGCATTTGGTTAAATTGTTCATATTATAATGCATTAAAGATATCAAAATTTCTTAATGAAATATTTCACTGAGATAAAACTTGTGGTTAAATACAATTTTTAGAAGAAGAAAAGTATTTCCAGCAAACAAGATAGCCAGAAGAAGTTATATGTTTAAATTGTCTCCCTATTTTTGAACCGAACATTGATGTTAATGATTTTATTTTTCAAAGATACAGATGATGATCACTGACACCCTAATGAAATATCATACAGCATCATTAAGAGCAAATATCAAGTGTTTAGAAGATAAAGGTTTTTTTAAATAAAACACTGAAAATTTGTCATTAACAACTAAATTAGTCAAAATTCAAAGATTTAAAACTTGGAATGGTATACAAAAGATTGTTAAAAATTGAAATGAATAATTAAATGATTTATATGAAACATTTTCTTCTTATAAATTTATCTAACAGATATGTTTTGTGCTCTGATCACGTAATGTTTCTAATTTATTAACCTATTCTGCTTCATATTGTGTGTTCAGTTTTTTTCCTAATGTGTTTGATCTTAATGCACAGATGGCTCAAAGAAACGTAAGTCCTGAAGTCCTATGTATCTTTTTGAACTCCACCCCCATTGGATCTTTATCTTTATAATTCTTTCATAAATTCCTGTATCCTAAGTTGGTGAGAAATATGGATGTTGAACTGGATGTACCATGAAGTCTTCAGGATTCTAAAATGTATGGTGAACTCATAATGAATGTATTAATAATTCAGGAGAGTTGAACATAAAACTGATATAAAAAGTAAAGTAGCTCAATAAATATTTATTGAGTACCTATCAGTGCATAAAATAAGTCCTGGAACGTAGAAGTCCTCAATAAATATTTCTTTAACTGATTTAAACTATTTTATGTAACATACTATGGGGATACTTAAATCCAGTAACATTCAAAAAGTATAATTTTAACCATGGTACTATAACTGCGTGGGAAAGCTGAAGTCACAGTTACTAAAGACCTTAGAGCTAATAGCAAAACAAAGACTCAAACCCAAGTGTGTAGATTCCAAAGACCATGCATCTTTTTCCACTATTTTTTTTTCTCTCTCTCTCTGTTTTCTTTTTTATTTTGAAATATTATGGGGGTACAAATGTTTTGATTACATGGATTGCTTTTGTACTGCTTAAGTCAAAGTTATAAGTGTGCCCATCACCCAGATAGTGTACATTGTACCTGTTAGGTATGGTTTCACCCATCCCCTCTACCCCCCGCCCCCGCTTGATTTCCACTGAGTTTTACTTCCATCCATGCACTTGAGTGCTGATTGGTTAGATCCAATTTAATAGTGAGGACACGTGGTGTTTGTTTTTCCATTCTTGTGATTGATTCACTTAAGAGAACGGTCTCCAGTTCCATTCAGATTATTGCAAAAGGTATTAATTCATTTTTAATGGCTGAGTAGTACTCCATGGTGTACATATACT
This sequence comes from Varecia variegata, assembly GCA_028533085.1. NCBI lineage: Eukaryota > Metazoa > Chordata > Mammalia > Primates > Lemuridae > Varecia > Varecia variegata. Next base: position 5,988,175 of record CM052454.1, read on the forward strand.
GCATTTTATTAATTCACTCGTGAATTGATGGGCACTTGGTTTGATTCCACATCTTTGCGATTGTGAATGCAATAAACATTCTAGTGCAAGTGTCCTTTTGATAAAATGACTTTTTTTCCTTTGAGTAAATACCCACTAGTGGGACTGCTTGCTCTCTCTTTCTTTTAAGAAATGGAAAACATTCTAGTGCAAGTGTCCTTTTGATAAAATGACTTTTTTTCCTTTGAGTAAATACCCACTAGTGGGACTGCTTGCTCTCTCTTTCTTTTAAGAAGTGGAATCTCACTCTGTCATCCAGACTGGAGTGCAATGGCACAACCATATCTCATTGCAGCCTGAACTCCTACGGTCAAGCTATCTTCCTGCCTTAGCCTCCCCGGTAGCTGGGACTACTGGTGAATGCCACTATGCTTGGGTATACATACACACCCTCTCTTTAAAGACAGGATAACACACAAAGTATTTTAAAAACCTGTAAAAGGAAGATATTCAGAACACCATAACATAAAAGCTTAACCTCTAAATATACAGAAAAAGCAGCATCTAGAAAGCATAACTCCTTTCCCAAATGTTTCAGAAATCACTATTCTAAATACATATTATATAATAAAAACCCATAAATACCACACAGGGGTCAAGTTCAGTATGCCCATATGTTTAACACTGACTTTCCTCTAGCTGGCCCTTTAATTTTTCTTCTCTATTAACTCAGAAAAGTAAATTTTCAAGCCAGCTAATATCCAAAGCTCAAAACAATTGGCCTTCCAAAATTGATCTTGATGTGAACCAGATCCATTTCCTTTGGCTCCTCCTTATCATTTCTGGATAGCCCTATTCTCCATGCTCAGCATCTTCTCTTGCCCTGAGTGAGTCTCTCAGGCTCCAGTCTTCCACAACCTAACTCCGGCCAAGTTCTACCTGATGGCCATTTCCATCCGTACTCTTTACCCTCTTCAGAAGAGAAGGACCATGTCGACAAAACATCACCCATCTGTTGCTGTGGGTACATATAGCTATTAGTAGTACTTAGCTACAGAAGTAATTTTGAAAGTACTTTTTGGTGTTTTACACCTTGACCCAAGAACTATGAACATTTAAATTCAAATCAACAAATTGTATTAAGCACTTTCTACATTAAAGATAATATGGGAGATAGAAAATGTATATGATGTGGCCCCTCCAAGATTATATTTCATATAACATGGCAATATACACATAAATATACAAAATATCAGCAAAATACAATCTTATTTATAATAATATAATGTGTTAAAATTGAAGAAAAATGAGCTTTTATAGGAATCTCACTTTAACTCATCCTGGAGGCAGATTTTAGAACTACCCTCGAAAAAGATTATAGTTCCTTTTATCTACACTTACTTCTTTATTCTTCCACATTTTTTTTTAACCTTTCTGTCTCATGTGAGTAATTGGAAGCATCTTGTGAAAGCAAACTTCTTAGCCATAATTAACATTATATTTCCCGGGCTTAGAATAGTTTCTCACAAATGGTAGGTGCTCAGAAAGTATTAATTGAATGAATTACTAAACTTCAGGTATATATATAGTGCAATGATTTACTAATATTAGGTACTTACTAGAATAACAATAATTATTAGAAAATTGTAGGGGAATCACTGTTGTAAAGACAATTACTAAATCACAACATTCTCAATCAATAAAAATACTTATCAAATCCATCCAATGCATATACATTCCCATCAATCAGATCTCCTAAACTCTTCACTAGCAGACAAATAATGACCTTCATGCACTATTTCCCACAAGTGAGTCATAATTAAAGATCACACAACTCTATTGTTCAATCATTAAAATTGTACTGAATCAATGCCTTAAACAAAGATCCTAATTAATAAGGAGGAGATAATTATAGAAAAGATAATAATGTGGATTGTACTATGAGTCTTTTATAGATTACAAACTGTTTATATAAGGAACAAAATGATGGTATTTATAAGAATTTCTCTCATTTCAGTACATTTTTGAGGATATATTTCATTGAGACAGATAATTTTGTCACTATTATAAAGTAATACTTTTGAAAGTAGTTCCACTTTGCTTGGTTTATCATCCATTAATTAGCCTATTAACTGCAAATTATATAATATCCCACTGTTAATGACAATATATTGGATTATCCAATATGGTAGTCATAGTAATTTTAATATAAAGTCTTAGGAATCGGAAAGTATATAATCATTCTTCATTAAGATTCATATCATCTATGAAGTTTGGGTTATGTAGTAGTAGAAATCGATTATAATGGAAATTCTTATGATATGTATTTCCTAAGATTGATATGAGATCTGCTGACACAGATTACTGAAAAGCATTAATTATGGAACATGAAAAATGGAAATAAATATAAAGATAGCACATTAAAATAAAGTTTGTGTGCTAAGCAAGTATTTTTCATATTTTTTCATGATTTATTCTAGGTAAGAGGCTATTGTATTTATTTAATTTTTTAAATTTATTTAATTTCATTTAATTTTGGCTAATGAGCTACATTTACCTAAATAATTACAATATAATGGATATATATCCTGAAGTTAATTATCATGCTAGTACTTTGGAGTTCATGCAAGGTACTATAAAATATAAACTAGAAAACCCTGATTCTTCTCTGTCTAGGTCATGCTCAACTTTTTACTTTCTAAAATGCATGTAGTCCATTGTCTTGACTACTTGATGACTGCATCTTACTATTGGTTATCAGTAATGTTTCAATAGGACAAACAGAACTACTGTGAATAATATGAATGGAGTATGTTTTTAGAGGATTTTGATCTTACTCAACTGTGAGTAAGCTGTTTACCCTGCTACTGGTGCTGGATCTGAAATCATCAGGGCAGACAGCACAGAAGAAAAGATGGATGTAAAATGGGGAAATCAAGGACATACTGGAGGCCCTGAGGATGCTATGAAACCACCAGGACAAATTAAAATCCTCATCCATCTCTCAATCTTTCCAACCATCAATGTCGCATGAGGAAGAAGTTAGCAAACTTCACCACGATACTGCTCAGCCACTAGGTCCAGGATTTAGAGAAACTAAAGTAGGAGAATAGGTAAATTCTACACAAGCTTCAAGCCAAGCTGTTGATCAACACCACAAGGTGACCCAGCAGACCAGAGATAGTGCACATGGATTGCAGCAGTGCTTAATCCAACATTTTCCAGCCAAGCCTACACATGGCTACTGATTCACTTCTGCCATCCAAATATTGCATATAATTCTCTCATGGACAGTCCTTACTTGAAATCACATATGGAACAAACTTCTGAGAAACATCACTTCAGTTTAGCTATGTTAACATAGTATGACATCATTACATTATTGTTGTAATAAATATGTGCATATTTTTGGCTCTCATACTTACAATTTTCTCAGTTAAAAAAATACTACATCTATTTTAATCTTAAAATATACGCAATATATAAAGGTAACTGAATAGGCTGAAGAGAAATAGGGAGGCAATAATTTATTAAATTTTGTTAATTTCTTTGGGAAAATACTGTAGTATGGGTAGAACAACCTCATTATAATTAGTAGTATCACAAGAATAAAATCTGTGAGACTCATCAATTACTACTGCACTGAATGTGAACTAAGATTGTTAAAAGATTGTCATATAATATTCACCATATTATATGATGATACTCATTGTTTTCAACAGCAACAGAAATAATAAATCATTCTCAATTATACAGCATTTCAAAGTTTATGGGCAGTGTTTCATGTGTTAAGTTAACATGCTTTAGATCCTCATGTTTTAGATTAATTATGCTCAGTTATCAGGTACTTGGCTAAGGTCAACTATTTAATATATGGCTGTACTGAAACTTAAATTCAGGCTTATCTATCTTTTGACTCTAACCATAGTGTTCTTTCAGCTATCACACACACACACATACAACACACACACACACAATCATGTGTTTTAATATCTTGTGATTCAAGGTCAGAAATTAAGTCCATACATTTATTTACTTTCTTCCAAATCTACTATTCAGATGATAATAAAATGATTTAAAGGTATAAACCCATGAAAATGAAGATAAAGGGATATAGATAATTGACAGATGAAAGGTTTCAAGTATTTTCTGGAAGGTGAATATGAATAGAAGTGCAGCGACTAAAGCAGCAAAGTAAAGGTTTTATAAATCTGAATGAGTGCAGGAAGGTTTTAAACCAGGAGAGAACCTCTTTCCTTGGAAGAAATCTGGAAAGGTTCAAGGGCACAGCACAGGCTAGGATACAAGGGCAAGATGTATGACTAAAGTTTGGGGAATCAATTGCAACAGTATCCAAGAATCTTTTGCCTACCTGCTCTACATTCACACATGTAACCACTGCTCACTATCAACTGTAGCAGAAAACAGTCAGTGTTTAAGAACTAATTTGGGGCAAACACAAAACCAAAATTAATTATTTTCAAAATAAATTCAATTCATTATCTCAGGAGAAACAGAGCTGTTCATGTGAGTAAAGCTTTCCTGTTTGTGTCCTTTGGGAAAACACCAATATAATGGCTTTCACTTGCTAGTTGTTAATTGCCCTAGATCAATGTTTGCAGGTAAGTAAGTTTCCCCTGCAGAGTGCATTACGCTTCTTCCCACTGATTCAGTTTAAATAGGAATAGAAACCATGAATCAACACATGTATGATATGTCTTCAGAAAGAAAGTTATAAAGATAAATAGAATAAAACCTAGACAAAAACAGAAAATCCTAAGAATGTGTAAGAGTTTATATATCTTTAAATTTCACTTTAGAAAGAGCACCAAGAAGAATTTATATCTATAAAATACAAGTGCTCGGCCGGGCGCAGTGGCTCACACCTGTAATCCTAGCACTCTGGGAGGCCGAGGAGGGTGGACTGTTTGAGCTCAGGAGTTCAAGACCAGCCTGAGAGCAAGAGCGAGACCCCGTCTCTACTAAAAAATAGAAAGAAATGATCTGACAGCTAAAAATATGTGTGTGTATATATATGTATATATATAAAAAAAAATTAGCCAGGCATGGTGGCGCATGCCTGTAGTCCCAGCTACTCGGGAGGCTGAGGCAGTAGGATCACTTGAGCCCAGGAGTTGAGGCTGCTGTGAGCGAGGCTGAACCACGGCACTCTAGCCTGGGCAACAGAGTGACACTCTGTCTCAAAAAAAAAAAAAAAAAAAAAACCAAGTGCTCATGAAAAAGGAAGAATTTTAAAAGACATCTTAGAAATTTATGTAATATTTTTAATGAAATATATGTACAAAAATATTGGTCAAATCAAGTCATACATCAATGATTTTAAGAAAGTGAATAGATACCTGTAATGAGATCAAAATATAGAATAGTATCAGCACACCAGAAGCTCCTGCCATCTTTACTTCCAGACTTGGTCCCTCTTCCCAGAAAATATAGTTACTGTGATTGTTTTCTAATGTCTGCAAACTGATTTTTAGAATATTTTTCAATCTAATTTTTACAGTTCCTGTTAGTAGGATGGTTAATCTAATATACTCTATTCACTCATAGAAGAAGTACCTATAACAAAATTCACAGGCCAAAAACATATGGGTATATGTATACTTTTAGGTGAAAAAATTTTTAAAGTATAAAAATACTGCTTAGTCATGTGTACATTAAAATGATAGCAAAATACTCCAATCTAGAAACAGTAGTTTCTCACGTTAGCTATTATTTACAAAATATATTTTGAGGGAGGTTTTTTAATATTTTCTTAAAGTTTCACAAAAAATATATTTATTAACTGTATAACCATAAAATATTTTAAATATTTTGATATAAAAATCAAAATATTAGAAATAAATTATTAAACATTGCATTTGGAATACTTCTACACTAAAACTCGAAAGGCCAGATATTTCATGGGCAAGTTTAAAACTTACTTTTGTGAATAAGAAAAAATCTAAGAATATTGTCACAGAAAACAAATCTTGGATTCAGATAAACTATTATGTTGATCTATGTTTATTTAAAAATGAGTGAATGCTCTTAGTTTGAGAAGATTCTAAAATATTGCTGCATACAAAAATTATATAAAATATGGACAAAACAAAAAAGCAACTGAAGAAGGATTATATTTTCAGATGTTAAAAGTTTATACAAACAAACAAAGGTACAGATTTTATAGTCTGGACATTTAGGCAGAAAGAAACTGCCAACATGCGAGGTCATCCTGACCCAAACTCTTCCTAGAATCAGTTTATACAAATATTCCATTCTATTTGTTATCTATGCTTGAACTGAATACCAAATTAGCTGAAAAAATTCCATGACAACATAAAAGAAGACCTGAGTAAATGAAATGGATGTCACGTCCTTGAAGGAAAAAACTTAGTACTGTAAAGATGCCAATTCTTTCCAAATTAATACATAAATTCAATGAAAATCCATTTAAAATCTTTTTGATTTGTTTGCTTTTGTGGTTTTTTTTTTATAACTTGACATACTGATTCTAAATTTCATCTCAGGGACTAAATGTGTGAAATAGCCAAGGAAATAATGAGGAAAAAGAAGTAAAGAAAGAGACTTTCACCATAAATCTTTATTAATGGAAAGTGTGGTGTTGATAGAGGACTACGCAAATAGATCAATGGAAAGCATAGAGAATATGCGTATGTGAGAATTTATTATGTAATAAAAGTGACTTTTCAATTCAATGAGGAAAGTTTTGATTATTCATGAAATGGCTACCTGCTTGGAAACAAAGAAAAAGTACATTTCCTATATAACATTAAGCACCAAAATAAATTTCATCAAGATTATATATGGAAATAAACTATAAAGTATCAAAGAAAATATGGTAGAATCCTTTTCTAATTTTGAGATAACATTTAAATATTTCATAAAACCCAAGTAAAATTATGTAATAAATATATAAAGGGAATAGATAACATTTTAAAAGGTTTATGCAGTGTCAGGCTCCACAGTCTTCCACTTCAGTATGACTTGATCTTCATACGCTGTACAGTAATCATAATATATTTCAAAGGATTTATAATACATATGTACGTATATGTATATAAACTCAGAATACCTTAGAAAACATAGGCATGGCTTGACATAAAAAATATGATATTAAGATTTAAAGTTAAAATAACATTACATTGAGTTAGATACATTTCTTAAATTCATGGTCCTTTAGCAACAAAACATTTATCTTAGTTCAATCTAGAATGCCTTGTGCAGAGGGATACCAAACAGTGGGTTCTGAAACCTGCTCATTTAAAAGCAAATTTTAGCACTGATAAATTTAACTTTTTAACTTTTAATTTTTAAAGCATTTTGTACTTAAAGAAGAATTGCAAAGAAATAGAGATTTCCCACACTCCCTTCTCCCAGCTACCCCATATTAATATACTACATAATCATAGAACAACAATCAAAACTAAGAAACTAACACTAATACAATGCTACTAACTGAACTGCAGAGTTCATTCAGATTTCACCAGCTTTTCAACTGATATCTCTTTTTCTGTTCAAGGATGCAATCTAGCATCCTACTTTGCATTTCCTTTTCATATCTTCTTACTCTACTATGGTACAGTTCCTAAATTATTCCTTTGTTTTTATGACCTTGGTACTTTTGAAAAGCTTTGGTCAGGAATTACATAGAATGTTGTCAATTTGGGTTTTGTTTTGTTTTGTTTTCTTGGTATTAGATTGGGGTTACAAATTTGGGCAAATAACACTACAATGGTGATATGCCCCTCAGTGCATATCAGCTGTGTGTGATGATCTTATTACTGATAATATTAACCACTTGTTAAAGTGATGTTTGCCAGGTGTCTTCACAGTAAAGTTACAACTTTATCTTTTGTAAATAATATTTGGGGAGATATTTTGAGACTAGGCACATATACTTTTTCAATTAAACATATCCTGTTTCATGTTAATTTTCACAATCATCTGTATTTCATGCCTGCAGTAATTATCACTGCGGTGTTCTAATGATCATGTTCTATTTCCTTTGTTCCTTCTAATTTCATTAATTGGAAGTCTTTTGTAAGGAAGAGTTAGTCCTTCTCTACCATTTAATCATGTCTTTAAATTAGCTTGGACATATGAATATTTATTTTATTTTATGAATAATTATGTTACTGTTCTATAATTCAACATGATCATTATTTGTTTTGCTGACGAAATTGATTCATCTTTGAACACTGGGGACTCTTTCAGGTTGACTTTTATGTTCTTTAAACAGGCCCTATTTATATAATTTATATATAAATACTATACATAATATTTATATTTATATATAATTATATATATTTGTGTGTTTGTGTGTGATATTCCTGGAATCAACAACTTCTCTAAGGAGAATTTCTTCCTTTTTTAGGAGAATAATATTTAGAAATCAAGATCTGGGCACCAAGTTTGTTCACTGCTACTGAGCTGTCACTGCTTATAAGCTGCTCAAAAGACACAGCTAGAAAAATCATTAATGTGTATGTATATAAACTAACCCATGTATACACATGTCTATGTCTACCTCTGTGTGTGTGTCTATATATATATTTTTTTTTTCATTCCAATTCCTCTATCTCCACCCTAGGACCGTTAAGTTTATGTTCCCTCTGCTTAATTATGACTTCTATTTTTAACAGTGTCCCTTATTTATAACTTATCTGCTTTTTTTATTCAATACAAGTATAGCTATAAGAGAGTTTAAGATTTGTTGACCCATACCTTTGTGAGTAGTAGCACTATCAAATAGAGTACAGAGTTTGTGTATTTGTGTACAGTAATTTTTGGTTTTCTAAAGTTATTTAGGCCAGCTCCTTTCTCACCCGTTAATTAGTTATGTCACTTATTTGTAATAAAATTAAACATATTTGTCAGAGTACACATTCCATCTTGAGTTTTCTCTACATTCTGGTGAATTTTTTATTTGCATATAGTAAAATTCTCTCTTTTTGTGTACAGTGTTGTGGGTTTGGGAAAATGCATAGAGTTTTATCCACCATCATAATCTCTTTCAGAAGTTTCATCACCCCCAAAGTTCCCCAATGAGTCACCCACTCCCAAATCCTGATAACCAATAATTGTTTTTTTCCAGAATGCCATATAAATAGAATCATCATAAAACAAGTAACCTGGGGTCTTACTTCTCTCACTTATTAAAATGCATTTAAGATTTAATTGGGTTGCTGTATAAAATGGTAATTCATTATTTTTGGTGCTGAGCAGTTGTCCACTATATGGTTGTGCCACCATTTATTAATTAATCTATTTAAGAACGTCTGGGTTCTTTCAAAGTTTAGGTTGTAATTCATAAAGGTGCTTATACAAACATTTGTGTATAAAATAATTGTTCTTCCTACTGGTTATTAACTGAATTTCCATGGTAGCTTTGTGTAGTATAAATGATTCATGGTTATTTAAACTTGAAAAGAATAATTGAGGCCATAGAATAGATTCTACCCAATAAACCACATAAACTAACAGCAATAAAAATTAATCCACTATACTTTTTTAAAATAAAATTATTTCTGGCCCTTAAAATACATTTCCACTGAAAATTATAAAAGTAATTCTAAAATTAAGGGGCAGGGGTTCTGAATATAGAATATAAACTATAAGCAAAATTAAGCAATAAAAAATCTGCAGGAGATTACATATGTCCTAAATTCCCGATTTCATAGGGAAAACAACAAAATTTCCCTTCCTTTAACCTCATTTCTTTCTGAAACCCCATTTTTTAAAACAAATATCACTTATTAGTGACAGCTATGAGATAAAGCAGGACAGTTAAAGTTGTAAAGAAGCTGACTAAACAACAAATTTAAAAGTATTTGGCAGCAAAGGAGAAGAGGACTTAAGAAATCATTAGAAGAGAGACTTAAAGATAAGTAGGAGGGTAATGATAGTTACCATTTAATCCTGGATAATAATGCAAAGGTTAGAAGTCATATACAGCAACTTGCAGTATATTATTTTAATGTTTCATTACTGTGATGGAAGGGATCTGACATAAAGATTGATTTGATGCAGGTCACCCCATCAACTCTTCTAAGTGGATAAATCTCTTTGGGCAGATATGGAAGCAGCTTGCCTGACTCTGACCTACTATGTTGAGAAAAACTGTCCTGTACCAGATGTGTTTCATTCTGCTTATTACTGTGACCTAGAAATACTTTTATCTTACAAAACTTTAACTTTGAAAATTAGAACTTATGTGAAACAAGGAACCATTATATTGAATAAATTCCAAGGGCCCAGACACTCAAACCTGAAGCACATAGATTTGATAAAAGAAATTATTTTTATAGAAACATGAAAACTAATTTGTTCCCCACAATTAAAGCAATGAATTGTTTTTTATGAATTCAGACTAATGATCTTAAATTATTTCCTGACCATGAAGAATTTCTTTTTATAAGGCATATTTAAAAACAAATAGCTTCTATCACTACTTTCTACCTATGAAATAATGTCTCAATCCTGATAATCAAGATGTGTAAAGAATCTGAGTCTAGTATTTTTCAAGGTTCAATTTCACCTGATTTTCTTCAACAAAAGTCTACTGCAAAAAAAAATCTAAATACTACTAACTATTCCTTAGAATTCTACTTAGATTTCTTTTTTTTATATTATGCTGTATTTTTATAAAACAATATATAAATTCATTATCCAAGAGCAGTAACAAGCCATTAGAAATACAGCAGTTTCTGCTATATTTCCCCTACTTTTCCAATCAAAACCACGTGCAGTTTTTCAGTTCTTCTTTTCATGTTTACGAACATATGTTATATTATGGTGTTTGACTTGTTGATCCTAAATTGTATCCATTGACTTCACGTTTTGATAATTAAGGCTTTAACTGTCTTACATCTCTGTTAGCCTTTTCCTACCCCTCATCTTTCTGATACAGTTAAATCAGATTTTATGGTTAAATAATTAGTTAACATTTAAGTGTTTAATCACCATGAAAATATTGCTTACTTCTTCTATGCCCAATAAAGCAAAATCATTATGTTTATGTTTCTCATTTTTGTGTGTTCAATCTACTAACTTTAAATGAACTTACTTATTGTCTTTTATTTTTATTATTTTGCCTTTGCTCTTGCCCTTGCCTACAATCCTTTGCTTTACTAAAAAGTTATCAGTGGAGAAGCCAGCTCAGATTAATCTCTCCATTCTCTGACAGCCACAAAGCATAACCTATTCTTTGACTATATCCCTCATTTGGTACTCAAAAAAACTGGCATTAATTATTCACTACTTTTCAATTGTTTATTTTTATTAGACAAACTCCAAAAAGGGCCATGTTCTTACTATGACAATTTTCTTAGTCCTGAATATAGCATATTAATTGACTAACTTGAAACTGTATCTCTGTTTCTCCATGATCACATCTAATGTTACACAAGTTTCCTCCAAATGCTTTTAAAATTATTATTTACAACATAAGAAGTCACTAACAGAATACCACGATGATCTAGATGATCTACATAAAGCCACAAATCTATATAAGTAGTTTAAGATATCATTAAACAATTTTTAAAAAATAACATGAAATGGAATAAACTTTTAGATATGTTCAAAAAACTGGGATTTTGAATGTTTGAAAGAGAAAACATGTAATTCAAGTATTTTCTAATAGAATTGTTAATAAAGAGTTGAGAAGGTATCATTTTTGATATTGATATTTTTGATATTGATATTGTGATTTTTCCCCCTTTGTGGCTTTCGTTTTGAAACTTTTAATGTTGTATTCTTTTCTTGCCAAAACGGGTACTTTAATTCCTGAACACTGAAATTACACATTCACTGTGTTTTCATTTACATAAGGACACATTGTTTCTAGAAGAACAAATGTATTTTTATAAAGAGATATAAACCAATAAAAATACCCTATTTTTTATACTAGGTATATACACAATGTGAAAAGTGCAATCATTGCACATTAGCTTCAATAGTGGCTTCTGTTCAGATTTGGTGATATTTTAACAAGATGATAAAACTTATACAACCAATATTATGAATTCTGTTTTCAGTAAGTCAAAGCTAATTTGATTCTGAGATGTTCGTTCTAAATCAAAAATCTAAATCAGCCGGGCATGGTGGCTCACACCTGTAATCCCAGCATTCTGGGAGGCCGGGCGGGTGGATCATTTGAGCTCAGGAGTTCAAGACCAGCCTAAGCAAGAGCGAGACCCCCGTCTCTACTAAAAACAGAAACAAATTAGCTGGACCACTAAAAATATATAGAACAAATTAGCCAGGCATGGTGGCGCATGCCTGTAGTCCCAGCTACTCGGGAGGCTGAGGCAGTAGGATCAGTTGAGCCCAGGAGTTTGAGATTGCTGTGGGCTAGGCTGATGCCACGGCACTCTAGCCGGGGCAACAGAGTGAGTCTCTGTCTCAAAAAAAAAAAAAAAAAAAAAAAAAAAAAATCTAAATGGATCTATAATAATACTGACTTTGTGTAAATCTGCATATATCTAGGTTTTATTGATTAATAGTAAAATTATATAAATTAAAGTGAACACACTAATTTATGTATATATTGATTTAGCACCATACATGCATATATATATTTTTATATATCATTTTATTCATACCTTAAATATATGGATTTCTTATAACACTAAGACACTATCTTATATAATCCTTTCAACAACCCTATAAGTAGGACCATATCATTCAACCTTCAAACCAGGACAATTCAGAGAGTGAAAGTGAGCACTATTTATAATTATTCTGGGACAGCAGGAAAAACCAGGATGAAAAGTCATCTCACTTATAAAGATTTTCTAGACTAACACATCCTAGAATTATTTTTTTTTCTGCAATTACAAATGAGGAAACCAAAATTTAGAGAGACAAAGGAACTTATTCAAGTCACACATCTATTAAGCATATTAAATGGAATTCAATTTTATGACATATAATTAGAGACTAATGCTGTAACAAGTAAAAAAGATATGCAAATTTCAGAAAAGAAAGCATAGCATATTAGCACTAAGTATACATGTGTCTTTTAATTTTAAAAGATATATATCTAGAAAGATATATAAGCAAACTGCTAACAGTGGTTACCCATAGAGAATAGATGGTTGGAAATGGGGAGGCTTTCACTTTATTATATATAAATTTTTGTACTGTCAATTACCACACAACCCATGCCCCCAGGATCTCCTGACTCAGCCAACAAGCATGTATTACTGTACTTAAACAAAATGTCACCCTTTTTTAAATTTTAACTTTTTTTTATAAAACATAGACAAAAGTTAACTTGCATGAAAGTATTACAGGCATAAAAAGCAATTTGAACACATAAATGACATCCTGCTTTGAAAGTACTAATAAGGATTACACTGATTTCAGATTTATCGTAACTTGAGCCAATATTATGAATTTTAAATAAAAAGCTTTAAAAAAGTTTTAATTGTCTAGTTAAAGCATTGAAAGTATATTCATATGTTGGTGAGTATAAAAAATAGGTTATATTAAATAATTTTAAAATGCAATTAATTAAATAATAGACTTCGCTTTTCAAATCTAATTGAGATTTTATCCTACTGTTTTCCTGCTTTAGCAAATTTTTGGTTTAGATAAATGAAATGATTAGTTTAACAAATTATTAAGCTTGTATGTTTGTATAGAAACACAGAAAAAGGTTCACAATAATAAGAAGATCTTATATTACTGTAACTGAAGTGAATCAAAGGCCTTTTTAAGTCAGACTTGGTTTTCATAAATTTCATACCTCAGAGACTCATCTAAATTATTACTGACTCCTTCTTGCAAGTATACTGAAAAGTTTATGGTCTTGGAAGAAAAGATTATGTGCTTAAAGAAAATTTACATAAAATTTTGTATCTAATGTATTACCTTTGCCATAAAATACAAATCTAAGGCAAACAAAGCAACTACACAATTTTAGCTTTTCTATGCGAGGAGAAGCAGCAATCCTTAAAAGGATAATTGCTTGAAAAGAATTCTTGATAACTCAACTAGAGAGTTATGGCTACCTGTGGCACTCTATAGGGTTGAGATCAGTTCATCTTTTCCTACTTCCCAGTAACTATGCAGCAGATAATTTGGTAAGTAGAAGGTATCAATTTGGAAGTGAGGAATTAATAGAAATTTTATATGTGTTTGTGCTTGAGAGATAGGGGTTTGCATGTGAGGATTGTTTTTCAATGATCATGGGCCTTACCTTGTGCACTCTTCTGCAGTCAAGACTGTTGGACCCTGGGGTTGAAAAAATGGCGGCTTAGTGATGACCTCCCGGCTCTCTGCTCCCAGAGTGGGAGACGAAGAACACAGACAGCTACAGGCGAGTGGACCGCTTTCCCACAGGAACAGCATCGTGAATCTGCAGAGAAGCAGCGCGGGACAAGCAGCGTTGGGAAAAAAAAAAGGTGAATTGGAGAATCGACCACTAAGTTCGGAGAGTGCGAGACACACAATAGGGAATAGAGCGTGGGACAGCCATGCCCGCTGGCCGGCGGGGGCAGTGTGGTCTAACCCCCAGGAGGACGATTCTTCCTCCACCGACCTCCACATCCACCCGGGCAGGGGAGTGTCTGACGTCAGTGGAAGTTGAGGCACAGGCTGACGCGCAGTGTGGAGAAGAGACAAAGTCGGGGGACATTTTGAACTCTCCAGTGCGCGGTGCTGGGTCCGCACTGGGCGGGGGAGGGGCAAGTCTGAGCGGACACTTCCCGGACCCGCGGGAGTGAGTTTGGGGACAGGCTTGTCGCCTCTGGCGCCCGCCGGGTCCAGACCAAGGGAGGTGAAGGCGGAGGGAGAGGCTCTGCCCCTGGAAACCGCTGAAGATTCGGCCTGGATAGAGTTTGTGGGACTCCCTACTTGAGGGGTGCGAGCTAGTGCGTCAGGGAAGCGGAGGGGACTACCGGCAGCTCATTGAGACGGCCTACCAGGTCCAGTGCCCACTGCACCCAGAGCTGTCGCCTCCGGTGCTCACTCTCCCTGGGTGGGCACCCGCCATTTTGGGGGTCCATAACCTAGAAACGCTGTGGCGCGTTGCAGAACTGGGCACCGCCCCTTCTCCAGCCCAGCAGGGCAGGTCCCCGCGACAGACTCAGGCGGTGTTATTGCCACTGCCCGGTAGGGCAAGCCCTGCCTCTGAAGGAGCAGAGTAATGAGAGAAGCCGCCTTCCTGGCTGAACTGCCCCACGGCTTTGGAGGAGCCTGTCCCCCGACCGGGCTGCCTCTACCTCACGCCTACCAAACTCTGCCCTTGGCGGGGCGGAGTAAGGAGAGAGAAGCCGCTTTCTGGGCGAGTTGCCCCGTGGCTTCAGGGGACCTCGTCCCCACACCCAGCCGCTTTTACCTCAGACCTACCGAGCTCTGCCCTTGCAGGCGTGGAATGGCGAGGGACGCTGCTTCCAGGGTGGCTGGGGCCTGGGGGGGTCTGGGATTAGCGTCTCCCCTGCCCAGCTGTTTCTACCTCACGCTGCTCAAACTCCGCCCTTGGAGGAGGGCGGAGAAACGAGAGAAGCCGCTTTATTGGCCGAGACCCTCCCCCTTCCCCGTGGCCTGCGGCAGTGCCTCCCCGGCCCCCAACCCTGCCCGGCCACTTATACTTCACGTCAATCTGACGAGCCCCGCCCTTGGAGGGGCGGAGTCAAGAGAGAAGCCGCTTTCTGCGCAGCGGCCTCTGGCAGCGCCCTTCCCCCAGCTCTGCGGCTTGACTGGCTTGACTGGCTCGACTTCCCCTGCGGCAGGGCAGACTCCGCCCTACAGGAGGGGAGAAAGGAGAGAAGAGGTTTTCTGGACTGGAACACCTGACGGTCTCAGGCAACACCCCTTCCCCAGCCCTGCAGGGCAGGCTACACCCTTGGAGGCAGGGAGAAAGGAGAAAAGTCGCTTTTTCTGTGCGACTGGAGTGAATCTGTGGGACCTTGGAACTAAGCAAAAGGGGACAGACTAATTGGACCAGGGGGCTGGTCTTGATCATCTGATAAGAACGTAACACTAAGGCTCGTGCTTGGCACCCAGGCCACTTCCAGCTTTGGGGCTTGCGGTCTTGGAAGGAAACTCTTGGCCAGAGTTCTCAGCAATTGCACCAATTGACACCCCCCACCTGGAGCTGCCTTGCAAGTGTGGCGAAAGAGCCTTGAATAACATATTAGCAACTCTCCCCTAGCAGCAGATCAAGGAACCACAGACGTCTATGCTGTCAGGGTTGCAGGCACCTGTTGCTCTTCTTATCCCACCTAAAGCAGCAACAGGGCTCAAGTAACCCTTGGGAGTGACAAGTCATTTCCCAAAGATTGGGGCGCTGGTATACCCCATTTGGGGGTTTAGAGCCCAAACCAAAGGTATTGGAATACCTTGATAATCGACTCCTCCACTCAAACTACAAGCAAGGAAAGAGAGGGTAACCCCATAGCCCAACACAGTGCCTTCCTTGTCAAACTAGCAGAGGGCAGCGGAGTCACTCACACAAGAGTGATCACCACCTGGGAGTCTAAGCAAGGGGTCCAAACTCACTAATCTCCTTTGGCAAGAGGTGAAGACAACAGATCAGAGACAACCCAACTGGCTAAAACACCTCTAAGGCAATACAGGTGCAGGGCGCATCTCTCCAGCACTGTCAAGGAACATCCCTTCAGAGTTTCAGAGTTAAAGCCATAACCCAGCCCCAGCACCCCCAGTTCTTGACAAAATAGCCTGATGAGAAAGAATCAGGGAAAGAACACTGGAAATATGAAGGATTAGAGAGAAAAGTCTCCCCCAAAAGAAAATATTCAGTCTCCATCAATAGATAACAACTTACATGATACCATTAAATTGACAGAGGAAGAATTCCGAATATGGATTGTAAGAAAATGTAATGGAATTGAAGAGAAAGTAGAAAGTCAACATAAAGAAACCACAAGAAAAATACAGGAAATGAATGAAAAATTCTCTAAAGAAATTGAAATACTACGGAAAATCAAACAGAAATCTTGGAAATGAAGGAGGCTTTCAAGGAACTTCAAAACACAGTGGAAAGCCTCAGGAACAGAATAGATCATGCAGAGGAAAGAATCTCAGAACCTGAAGATAATGCCTGTGTGCTAAACAAATCAGACAAAGAAAAAGAACACAGAGACAAGACCAAAACATACAAGAAATGTGGAATTATGTAAAGAAGCCAAATATAAGAATCATTGGCATCCCTGAGAGAGAAGAAGGAAATACACAAGGGCTTGGAAAACTTATTTCATGGAATACTGGAGGAAAATATGCCTGGCCTGGTCAGAAATCTAGACATCCAGATACAAGAAGCACACACAACTCTTGGGAGACTCAATGTGAAAAGGCAGTCACCAAGTCATGTAGTTATTAGGCTGACCAAAGTAAACACAAAAGAAGCAATCCTCTGAGCAGTGAGGTGAAAACAGCAAATAACCTACAAAGGAAAATCTAGCAGACTAACAGCAGACTTCTCAACTGAAACTTTACAAGCCAGAAGGGACTGGATGCCTATCCTTAGTCTTCTAAAACAGAATAATGGCCAACCTAGAAATCTCTATCCGGCAAAATTAAGCTTCATCTATGAGGGAGAAATAAAGACTTTCCCAGACAAGCAAACTCTGATGGAATTTGCAAAGACCTGACCAGCCCTACAGGAAGTACTCAGACCTGCATTAACATGGAACAGCGCACTAGACATTCTCCAAAGTAAAATCACTCAAGAGTTAAAGTCTAGAACCTGGTCTCCAAGATGGTTCAAGGAGTAAAACAAAACAATAGGAATTTACCTAACAACATGAACAGAAATCTACCTCAAATATCAATCCTCTCAATAAATGTGAATGGCTTGAATTGTCCTCTGAAGAGACATAGACTGGCAGAGTGCATAAAGATCCACAAGCCTAGTTTCTGCTGTCTAGAAGAAACACATCTAACCCACAAAGATGCTTTCAGGCTCAAGGTCAAGGGGTGGAAAACAATCCTCCAGGTAAATGGAAGTCAAAAGAAAGCAGGGGTAGCTATACTTATTTCAGATAACATAACCTTTAAAATAGCAAAAGTAAGAAAGGACAAAGATGGCTACTATATAATGGTGAAAGGGAAGATCCAACAAGAAGACTTAACAATTCTTAATATTTATGCACCCAACTCAGGAGCACCCAGATACATAAAGCAAACCCTGTCTGATCTAAATGGCATGATAAACAATAACGTCATAATAGCCGGGAACTTCACCCCACTGAATGAACTGTTAATCCAAATTTCAGAGCTTTGCTTTATAACGTAAAAAAACATGATTTGAAATGCAAGTTCAAGAGTAAATATGTAATGTGTTCTTCCCCTATGTTATATATACATGTATATCTACAGTTGTGGTATAGCAGCAAAGTGATAGGCGCATATTCTCCTAACACATATTTAAGCCAACAGGGCTTACATGTGAAAAACTTGGCAGAGTAAAGCAGAAGTTTCACACATCAGCACCAATCAGTACTGGTCCCTTAATCAGCGATGAAGACTGTAAAGATAAGTGTCATTAGTAACATTGAGACAGTAGATGATTCCTCATGGGCATTTCTATAGGAATATGGTAAAAGTTGGAAGGCATCTCTCAGAAGAAGATTTGTACTTTAAAATTGGATGCTGCCCAGAAGCCAATTGATTTTTTATTCTGATGATAACTTTTAGAAAATTAATTTTTCCCTGGTTTAAAGTATATACTACGCAAATGATTAATTTTAATTCTATTGTATTCAGTCAATATACCTTATTTCAGTTTGTAAAAAAAATAAACTTTGTAATATTCAGAGGTTATATCATATACTATAGAGATGGTTGATCACAGAGGTTTTCTCAGGGGTTGGGAGTTTCTCTTCCCACTAGTATTTCTCTATGTCAGAAATGACATATAGATCAAGAGGAAGAAGATGAAGATGAAGAAGAGGAGAAAGAAAAAGTACCAGCAGGAGAGAATAGGAATGGGAATGGAAAGGGGTAGAGAAAAGAAAGAGAAGAACTAGAATTTAGAATTTCTAAATTTAGACTTTAAATTCTAAATTCAAGTAAATATCGAATCTTAAGAAAGTCACTTATCTCTAGGTTTCAATATATAAAATATATAACATTTGAAAAACAACAGAGTCACAAATGTTGGCCAGGTTTGACGATTTTTGAGGAAGATTTACTCACAATTTCAGAGAGAAAGAATAAAGCTTTGCTTTAACCAAAGAAAAGCAAATTTTCCTTGTAAGCCTGTGTACTTTAATTGTTAAAACGTGCTAGCAACTGTGGATTCTGGTTGTCTTGGTTGAAATCTTGATCCTAGTACTTCAAAGCTGCAAATTCTGGGGCATGTTACCTTAAGCTTTATGACTTCAATTTTGTCCACCTGTAAACTGGAGATAAAGATAAAATACAACCATCCTCAAAGTGTTGTGGTAAGTATTCACGATATAAAGCATGTAAATAACATACATATGAATAAATGGAAATAAGTGGTGTAACTAACAATTTTGTTATTGGTATTTATTGTTAAAAGAAAACATAAACAGAATAGCCAAAAGGAATAAATACACCCTAATAAATTTTATTCATAAAAAATCTGAATTCCACTTACTTTGAAAAGTGATAGCTGTTAATGACTTTTTAAATGTATAGCATAATACAATGAATTCCATCATTATTTTTTAAAAATAGAGCAGATATGATGGAAACATTATTTGGTGGTTATTTTCCCTTGGTTTTCTACTCTAAGCCTGAAAATATGTAGTTAGAATCAGGTGATTCTCTTTTGCCCCTTTCCCTATATAATCTACCATTCAGCACAGTGTCAGCTAGTTATTGAACTTTAATCATTATTGATTATTCGTGATGGGTGCTGATAAAAGAATGACTAAAAAATGATGCTCAAGTGATAAGATGGTAGAGAAAGAAACACAGAAGGATTTTGGGTAGGAATGAAGAAAGGAAAATAAGAGCTGCTTTGTGTGTGATCTACTATACCTGATTATGTGGAAGTTGAAAGTTGCTCTACTATTTGGCATTTAATCGTTCTTAAAAGCACATATACTGTCTTGGAAATGGCTGAACTGATACATAGGAAAGCTGTGGGGAGGATATTGGTATCAGAGGACTCACTTTCCTTCAATCTGTAATTGCACTATTATCTGCTGTGCTTCCAGAAATGAGAGCAACTGAGAGAGAAGGGAAGATAGATGGCTTCTTGGTTTCTCCCTGCTGTGGCTAGATGATGGTACATTTTAGAGAAAAAAAAAAAAAATGAATAATCTGATTTCAAAAAAAACCTCACCCAAATTTGATTCTAAGCTAAATATTTTTAAAAGTGACAGTTTTAGGTTAACTCTCATTTCTTTTGATTATGCCACCCTCTGCCCCAGTTTCTAGTTGAAATTTTAAAGGTCATACTCCTTTAAAAAGCACATTATTGTGATATTCTCAGTCAACATTAAAGTGAAAGTTGCAACTAGTCTCATAGGAACCCCAAGGGAGTAAGACTTTGTCTTCTTTTAAACACAGTATGTTTGAGTGAAATTCAAAAGTTTCGAATGAAAAATTAATTTTAAAATCACATAAAATTCTTATCTCTGTCTCGAATTATCTGAAGAGTCTTCTACCTCTACTTAAAAATTCTGTAATTATTAAGAAATTGAAGATAGAATTCAATGTGGGGTAATTTAGAAAAAAACTTTCTTATAGCTGAGGAGAGAAATAATGATACTGAGATGTTTTTTGTTATTTGTTCATTTAACTGACATCCTTACATAGTGTGGTAGCAGGTGAGTAGGAGGGCAGGTAAATAAATGATACAAGTAGAGTAATCAATTATCCAGTTATCATTTTTTTGCTGGCAGTAATTACATGATTTTTTAAAAGAAGCCTATTTAAAGTTCTGAATTTAAGGACTACAATCATGTATTTAAAGTTAAACTCACTTTATTCAAATAACTGGGAAGAAATATTGTGATTCAATTATGTTTAACAATGATTTTCATAAAGTCACCAACATTACTTTGTTCAATTAGAGCTAAACTTTATGTGTATATTCATATTTTTATAAAAATATGGAGTTACAATCAGTTATCTGTCCAAGTTCCATTAAATTCTCTCATATTCAAATGAAAAACAAATTGTTGAAATCAACCATCTCCATTGCCCACTGATCCCATCCTTTACTTTTTTTTCCTTATTTTTAGTTGTCATGGACAAGGAAGATTTCCCATACTGCCAGCATCAACCTTCTCCTATAGCTAGATTCAGCATTCTTCCTAGACTCAGGCTGAGGCTGAAGCCCTTGCTATTATATATTTCTCCCCATCCAAATTTTTACAACTTCCTGCCAAGTTACAAGTTCTTTCTAATTCCCCATTCCCACACTTGCCTTTTTGTGGAAAAACATTCAGCTAAGCTTTCAAGGCACTCAGATAAATCTCCTAGGCCTACTTCCAGGAAATGATTCCAACATAATCAACATTGTTGATCTGGATTGTGAAACCTTTCCACCCATCATAAGAACATTCCACCCTAGTTCCAATCAACAGTCATTATAAAAATAAATTGAAGAGTTTTCTCAGCCCAGTAGGGGTTCCTGGAGGAAGAGAAGGAAGAGGAAAAACAGAATTAGCACTAGTCCTATATAGAACTACTAGCATTTGACTTTCCCAAGATCACTAATTTAGAAAAAAACAAATATTTGCTATAAGTTATATGTATCATAAACACCCTTTCATAGAAGAAACATAATGCAAAAAATAAGTGAAATGAATTTAGCCTTAGAAAAAAATCTTTGTTTTTCTCATTTTGCTAAAAATTATCAAAATATTTTATATAGACCAATGTTCTTGAATCAGAGTTTGAAAAATGCTAAATCTTTTATAGATTTAATGACAAAAGAGGCAGCTGCAAGTTTAAAAATGAGATACACCCCAAAAAACATGCATACAGTTAGAAACTGCTACTGTATAAAAATGCATATTACTACAGAACACCAACATTGAAGAGATATATGGAACAAAAGTTCTCTAGTAAATTGCATACATGCATGTAGCATATTGGATGCTAAATGCCTCCCTTGATGTAATAGAAAGTAGTGACACTAAGTTGTAACCAATTTAAAATAGGATATAATATTAGAAATTTGAACTCCCTGAGGTTGGTGATACAAGAGAGGGGTGCTGAGCTGCATAGATTGTGAAATATGAAGAGTTATAGAATAAGAATGAATGTGTTTGACTAGTGTTAGGGTGGAAACTTACTAGGTGCTCACAGGGGGTTGGAGAAAGAATTCTCACCCCAGAAGTTGAGGATAGAAAGGAGTACAAAGTTTATTTATTTTGAAAGAAAAGAAAAGAAAGAAAGAGAGAGAGAAAGAAAGAAAGAGAGAGAAAAAAAAGAAAGAAAGAAAGAAAAGAAGGAAAAAGAAAAAGAAAGAGAGGAAAGCAGGACGGAAGGGAAGGAAAAGAAGCAGGCCACAGCACTGAAGAAAAGGTAGAGGGTAGTGCTGGGCAACTGAGGGAAAGTTACTTGGTGCTTTTAAAGAGTAAAAATGGCTGTTTTTGGCCTCTGTTTGAGCAGACTGATAACAGAAGCCACTGCAAGATGTCCGGGAGTTCTTTATTTTTCTCTTTTCTATGTTAGACCAGCTTATCTGAGTCTTTGAAATCTGATTTTTTGGCAGGAACTGAGGCAGAGAGCTGGAGCAGGGAGCTCTCGCCTCTAATGTCCACTTAGGGCTCTTCAGGACTCTTCAAGGCTGAGAAAACAAAACTCTTAGAGAGAAGGAGTTAGGTCACAGGTGTTTTAATTAAACAAAGGGTAGTTGTGCTGTGAGTTTATTTCTTTTACTTTCTGTTTGATGGTTTATTTTCCTCGTTAGGTAGGTTGTTAGTAAGGCCACCTTTCATCCAGCACTGTCCTAATTAGAGTCAGCTGCATCTAATGAAGCAGGAATGATTCTTTATATTCTGTTTTAGGAGTAATAAAAAATATTCAAATATCTGATTCCAAGTAATTTGATTCTTCTTTTAAAACATATAGCAAAAAACAAAGGTATGTAGATAATAAGAATGTGTTTTTATTAATTAAGATTAATAAATGGTCTTGTGGAATTTAGTTAGCCTCATTCACCTGCCCAGATAGTCCCTGAGACAAATGTAAAATAAAATTTCCACATGAGCAAGATCAAAGTCAATCCTCCAGACACAGACACCTTAGTAACATCTTTTTTTTATCATATTCTATTTCAAGAAATTTTTAACCCAAATTTTACAAAAGAAATTACCTTATTATGCCATATCATAAATCATGTTATCCCACTTATATGAGTCAGACTTTTTTCCCTTTGTCTTAAAATAGACATAAGAGAATAAACATATTAAAATTACTTTCAATCACTCTTTTTCCCAAAATTCCTTTGACATTATTTTAACACTATAACTTTAATCCCATGAAACTATTTCATTCAGGATGTAGAAATTAGTATGTAAGTATGTGTAAACAAATTAGTTTTTCTTATTACTTTACCTCATGGACAGGTAAGAATATGAATGCTTTTTGCTGTTTATCAAATGCAATTCAAATGCAAAATGTAAAAGATTTTTTTGGGTCAAATAATAGGCAACACCACTATAACATCAATTGTATTCTAAATCTAAGTACCAGTTGACAGTTAACTTCTGATGTTTACAATCATCATAGTTAAATCATTCCAGAACATAAAAGTTAATTGCACGCAAGAAAAACTAGTGAAATTACATAAATGTATAAATCGTACAAATCTCAGTGAAGTGCTATTAACCACTCTTATTTCAACAAAAATAAGGAAACATTAAGGCTTTGATGCTTTTTTAAAAAGTGACATCTTATGAAGAAAATCTGCTTTCAAGTATTTTATCCAAAAACTAAATTCTTATATCTCCAAAGTAGTATAATTTTCCATTATCATTTTATTTCTACATTGAAAAACAGACCTCTGTGTAGACAAAGTTGACATAAATACTCAAACATATTTCTTTTAAATTGAAATGTCTTTCACAGGGGATTCTAAATTTTTATATACATGAGAACAGTTTCTGTCAAAATATTCTTTTTTCTTTAAGTAAGCTAAGACTTCTATTTGATTGGCACTAGATATGTTGACAAAACTGAGCCAACATTTTCCAATTGGGAAATGGAAAAGGTTAAGTTATTAGATAACCAGGAAAGGCAAATTAGACCCTTCTCTAGACAATTTAGTCAATAGCCACAATTTATGATGCAAACCTAAGTGTCTTTAGTTTTGCCTTGTTAATTTCACATTTACAGAATACACTTTGATGATTTCCTCCCACTAGACTATTTAAAGACATGGAACAGCAAACAAAAGACTTTGTGTTCTTATCCCCAAATCAATTAAAAACCAAAGCTTGATTAAATGGGAACATTTTCTATTCTTTGGGCTTTAAAAATCCTCCACTGAATTCTAATCCTCATTCCATCCCATTCTCCATGGCAGTCCAGGAAGCCCAACTTGCTTAATCAGTTCTTTAACTAGGAAAAGGCAGAGTTCTTGCTACGGCAGAAATTACTTTGCATGAAAAGGAAGGAAAAACAAAACAGAGAGAGCTCTACAAATTATGAAGGATGGCTTCATACATTTTCTAACCAGATACAGTTTCCCGATATTACAATGAATCTCAAGTATCCAATCAATTTAAACTAATCATTAATTCATAAAATCTGAGTCTCAAGAAAGTTATAAAGTTGACAGTGATGTAACAAATCACATATACAAATAAGAGAAAGTATCGCAATGCTGGTTCTGATTTTGAATTCCATTTTTTGTGTTTTTTGTAAGATCATTTCTTAAACATATATCTTTAACTGCATATATATGTATATCTGGACTATATATAATTACAAATAAGGGATTTATTTTGCATTTGTCAATATATAATGATGCTAGTGTTATACTATATCTTCTTTACAGTTATCTTCACAGATATCATTTAACCTTCTAGTTTTGCTTTATTGATTTTATACATTGCCCCCTTTTTAAATTATAATAAGCTATCTTTAAAATTAGAAATGAGTCATTTTAAAAATGAAAAGGCTATGTCATAATTAAGGTGATGCCATAGTAAAAGATATATTTAATAATCTTACCATACCACAATACCAGAGTTGACACAGATTATTTTTTTCAGTGAAGAATTGAAATTTCCAAAAATTATTTTTATATTGTTTCAAATCTATTTTAATAAAATGGAAATAAATGGTATTTTTTTACTCTGGATATAAATAAATGGAAATTTGATTAATTATGTACCTTTTTCAATTTTTTTAGGAGGGGAATTTTAGATTATCAGTTTTTCTTTTTATTTCATGGCCATATTCACAAAATTATTTTGTTCTGAACCTTAATTCTAACAAAGATCCACTATATTCATATATATATTCATATATAACTATTTTTATTTCATACCATATCAAACTGTTATCTATTTTGACCCAAATAGTTAAAATGTTCAATTTATTAAAAAACATAGTTTGACCAATTCTAATTTCTCATTTATATACCTGAGTTTAATTTTGTAACAGTGGAAAGGAGACTTAGCATGATTAGCTCCATTTTGCTTCTGAGCTCCTGCAGTAATATCCTTTAGGTTAAAAGCTTCTGCTTAGCTCTGCACGTAGGCCAGCTAATTATAGGAAGAATTTAGTTTATAATTCACCTCTAAAGGAAAGATGATAACCATCTCTTTCCCAAAACTAACTCCCAGGGAGATAAGAAAATTATATACATAAGTAATAACGCTATGCTAAAGATTTATAGGAACATCATGACCTGACCTACTCATCTAAAGTTAACTGACCAAGAGCAAAGTTTATAACCTCCTCAGATCTTCACTGACGCCTAGATGTCTATGCTCCTCCGTTACCTCTTCAACTCCCCCATTCCCCTTCCCTTAACATAAAAAGGAGCCTAAAGTTCATACTAACTTAAGATGGTTCTTTAGCACTTTAGCCTGCCATCTTCTCAGTTTGCTGACTTTCCAAATAAACGTCACTTTCATTGTCCCGACATCTTGTTTCTCAACCTATTGGCTGTCCTACCGCAAGTGATAGGAGCTTGGATTCAGTTACAGTTTTCTTGTGGTTGAAATACTTCACATGTTGACTATGGATTTCCCTTTGCATTTTGCATTTAATTCCACCATTCATACATAGGTATTTAGGGAGATTTCTGTGAGTGACAGACAAAATTATTTACCTGTGGCAGCCTGTCCTGACTAGGTAACAGTCCCCCCACTGTTACTCCCTTCCTGACTTATTCCATTTCTCTTTGAGTAACTCTAAACGTCATGCACTTTGGCTTTGAATGAAATTACTTCACACCATGTGAATCAGACTGCTTTGGCTGAAAAAGTTGTTCACTTAATGACCTTTATAACCTAAAACTATCCAAGAAAAATCCACATACCAATAGCCATATTGATATTCTAAAAATTCCCTCAAGTGATATCCCAAATTACTCGGATAAAGGTTGAATTTACAGCAGAATGTGTTACATATTTTAACATATTTATAAATGTAATTCGGGTACTAAAATCCTTGTTTTTGGCCAATAGAATGTACATACATGGCTTTTAAAGAATGGGGAAAGTTAAATATAAGCAACACATTAAGGCAATTTTGCTACTCAGATAGTATGTTTACTTGAATTTTAACTGATCCAAGAGTTATCCATCCCCAAAAAAAAAAAAAATACAATTTTTGCTACAATAATCTTGTTCTTGGAAAATATAAAGAAACATACAATTTGAACAAATTTCAGTATAGCATAATAATTAAGTACATGGCTTTAAACAGCCCTGGGTTCAAAACTCACTCTGCGGCTTTCCTGCCCTGGACCCAGACATGTTTTCTGACTTCTCTAGCCTCAGTGTTCTTATTTGTAATATTAGCTCTTACTTCATAAGTTTGTTGTGAGGATTAACTGACACAAATACATAGTAAGAACACAATTCATGGTAAAAATTAAAATTACATATATTATACAGTAGTCACCTTCATCTGCAATTTTGCTTTCTGCAGTTTCACTTACCCATGGTGAATTGTGGTCCAAAAATATTAAATGGAAAATTCCAGAAATAAACAACTCATGAGTTTTAAATTGCACACCATTCTGAGTAGCGTGATGACATCTTGTGCCATCCCACTCCATCCTGTCCAGAATGTGAATCATTCCTTTCTCCAGCATATCCATGCCATGTACACTACCCACCCTCTACAATGTGATTGTATGGGAAAAAAACATAGTATATATAAGGTTTGGTTTTATCTGCAGTTTCAGGCATCCACTGGGGGGTTTGGAACATATCCTTTGTGGATAAGGAGGACTGTTGTATAAATTACTTATATAAAATATATACCATTATTTTGGGAAGAGTAATGGCTCCCCAAAGATGTCCACATTCTAGTCCCCAGAATCTGTGAATGTGTTACATTACATGGCAAAGAATTAAGGTCATAGATAGAATTAAGTTTGCTAATCAACTGACCTGAAAATAGAGAGACTGTCTCTGGTGGGCCCAGTGTTATGACGAGAGTCCTTAAAAGTGGAAGAGGGAAGCAATAGAAAAGAGTCAGAGAAAGAGATCTGACTACGGAAGAATTGTCAGAGATGCAACATTGCTGGTTTTAAAGGTGGACAACTTAGGCCGCAAGTTAAGGAATAGGGGTGGTCTCTAGAAACTGGAAAAGTCAAGGAAATGGATTCCCTCCTGGAGCCTCTAAAAAAGGAACACAATTGTGCCAATCCTTTTTTTTTTTTTTTTTTAGCCCAGTGACACCCATGTAAGACTTCTGACCTTCAGAATTGTAAGATAATAAATTTGCATTGTTTTAAGCCTCGTAAGAAAAAAAAAAAAAAAGATGGAGAAAATTGTCTGAGGAATCAGTTACTGTTTCTCTGGTGAGGTTGTCTCCTAAATTTCTCTCTTCATTGCCTATCCCCAACTATAGACCAGGAAGGACAGGAGAAAAAACACCAAGGTAGTCTTGTACTATGGATGGTAGCTTGCTATTTTTCCTTTTATTTTCCTTTCTTTATTACTGAATACATATTTAAGAATCAGACATCTTACACTAAAAATTGCCTAGAAGATTGGCTACTCTCCTTATACCCAAAATGTTTGGAACATCTATCTCTTTCACAGCCTAGAATTGCAGCACAAAGCATCTTCTATTTATTTACTTACCTTTAAAGGCAATATGTTCATCAAACTCTTCTTAATATCTGGGTTTTGCCCTCTATTTGCAGCAAATGGAGAAAAGAAAAGTCTTGCCTCATTTTTATAGCTCCTCCTCCTTCTCTGTGTGTTGTACACACGTGAGCAAAGCACAAGAGCACAGTGCTCAAAACTGTTATGCTTATTTGTGCATTCACTATAAACACATGTTAAAGAACTTCGGACTTTTTCTGGTTTTTATCTAAAATATTAATCATTTGTGTTAACGATAGATTTCTGTAAATCACTTATCATAAACCCAGTACTTAACAGTAAATGTCAGTTATTATCATCATAATTTCTTTATTTCTTCTTGACATATATTTGCTGAACACTTACTAATTGCCAAACACTAAACTAAGTACCAGATGAACAAAGCAGATATATGAATTCTCTTAATGGAACTTAATGCCATATCATTACTTCTTACTCAGCTTTGAAATTTTTACTTTAGCCCACATCTATGAAATGGGATATGAATAGCTCAAGATATTTGTAAGAATTCAGTGAGATAATACAAAATAAATATATCTCCTTATAGTTGGCACACAGTAAGTACTCAATAAATGATAGTTATATTACTATTATTAATATTTATATTGTTAAGTGTTAGGTAATTATCTTAATTAAAGAATAACATAAATGTATTAAATTCAATCAAATAATTATATGTTATGACAAAAAATGTTCTTATAAAAGGTAAGAGTTATTGTTACAGGTTTTTTGTAGCTTTTTTCCTTATAAATAGTGTGGAAGTTATTGCTATTCCTCATATCCCAGGTGCCAGGCAGAAAATGTGTAATTTTCTTTACCTTTGCCTCCTCTCTTGTAGTCATATATCCACAGAGTTCAGGTGGTCCATTTTAAGCAGTTGTATTACTCTCTCAGTCCTTTACCTTCTATTACCCACTGATGTAAATTCCAGGTTGGGTTCTCACTCCTTGACGACTCAACAGCCTTCATGCTCCATACAGTTTTATGGCAAACTACCTTTCTAGCCTATTACCCATACAACTTGATATTCTGAACCCTCCACTCTAGCCAAATTATTGTATAAATGATCTTCAGACTCCTTTTTGAGCATTGTAACAGTCATCGTTGCAATACTTTTCTGGTCTCACAAGATGACATCCCTTTATTCTCTACCCAATCAAACTGCCTTTTTCTCCAGACACAATCCAAAATCTTCTTTAATTACAAATCTTCAGGCCAGAATCTTAACTCTTATTGCTAAAATTCTGACTCATTCCTTTGCTGGTTGATCATGTACATACACAGTATAATTCACATTTCTTCATATTATGTTTTCATGAATCAATTCTACCTATATTTCACATTTTTTTGTGTTTGTCTTGAATTCACATGTATACTGAAAGTTTGAGAAAGCCTCATCTTTGAATCCCCAGGAAGCAAGAGGTCAAGAGATTATTATTATGAGTTCATACAATATTTTCCTCCATTTATTAATATATTTAATTTTAAATTCTTGTTACTGATATGGGTAGAAGTATTAATACTGGTGAAATTACCTAAATAGTATGTGCTATGTAAGCCATTTACACTCCTATAATACTTTTACTAATACCATTTAATTCCAAAATGTTTCCTCCTTCTATTCAGTGGTTGAAAGATATGAATTACATCAGTATATCACAGTACAGCTGGCAGTCTAACCATTACAAAAAAAGAACTTTTGATTCAAACTTGGTAAGACAGTTATGTCAAAATAGAGCCCAAAAGTAAGAGTTTAAAAAAAAATTCATGACATCTTTCCTTGGGGGAAATCAGTAACCTATCTTTTCAAAGATGCTGTTTTGGATGACAATCAATACTTGCGTTTGTGTATACAGGTGAAAAACTGAAATACTATCACTAGTTTTTCTAAATAATGAATGTAGGAAACCAGCTGTCAAGTAACTGCTGCCCTTGGCCTTAATGCATCCATATATGACATGAGAAAATGTATCGTGTAGATACAACATCACATATTTAAAACCTGCGCTCTATTTCCAGCTGAAATTTTTATAGATAATCTAAAAACTGTCCTCTACCTCATATTTTATTCTTTTTTGACAGCTCAGCAATTGATGCCAATGAGCAATTTGCATTCTTTTTGGTCAATTTCTTAAGTAATTACAAGTAATAAAATACATAGTATTTTTATTTTATGGCTTATTTGATGTCCTCTTAAAGTTCACATGTAAATTGCCTCATAAATTTAATGTTCAATGTCTCATTATTTGACATTAAATCTACCTACCATAAATGTGGCCACTCAACCTAATTAAGCAAAACGTACGTTTTAAAGCAACAAATAAGTTTTAGAATTTAAAGAGAATTGTGACATTTCCCACAACTCCATATGTGTTCATATGGAGTCTTTTATTTTACACAAATAATGTATAATAAGAAATATACCTTGATTACTTTGATTTGTATCATAATACATTCCAACATATACCTAATTATATATTACATTAATGACACTGAAATATATGTAACATTTATAATACATACATAACATATATGTTTATACATATATATGAAATCGAATAATTACCAAAATGAATTTTACCTTTGAAAACTGGTGAGGACTAAATATTACACAGCCAGGGTTCTTTTTCTTCCAGGTAGATGATGGACAAATAAACAATATGCCTTCTCGAGTGTATACTGTATCACAAAGGGGATTTGGAATACTAAAATAAATAGAAAGTAAGGCCGAGCCTTAAGATAAAAAATAGTGATGATTTATAAGAGCAATTTCATACTTGATTATTCTTAGAAGTCTAATAAAATATAAATTAAAGAAACAAGACTTTTACATTTACAAAGGACATTTCATTGAATTAATAGCACACATTAGATAGCATTACCTAAAACAAATGTCAAATGCTTTTTCTGCACCCATTGAGATGATCATATGGTCTTTGTTTTTGCTTCTGTTTACATGATGGATCAAATTTATTGATTTACATATGTTGAACCATCCTTGGGTGGCTAGATTTGGTCATGGTGGATTATTTTTTTTGATGTGCTCTTCAATTTGGTTTGCTACTATTTTATTGAGGTCTATTATCTAAAAGTTCAAGTGGCATGTTATATTTGCTCTTCAACTGTTTTCGCACACGTGGATGTGAACACATAGAAGAATAATATATAAATGTGTTAGCTTGGACTTGTGTATCTTCCTCTTCAGATATGTAAGAGGAAATTTTAATATTTACCTTAAATGTTTTGTTATTGCAACAACTTGAAGCCAATAAGATATTTAATTTTTGTTTTTATTTACTTGCATAAGGGAGTTCTTAAGGTGCCTAACCTCACTGACCCAAGTTTAATCCAAACTGTCTTACATTCAAGTTGAACAGAAAGAAAGCCATGATGTAATATTATTTCCCTTTAGGTCTTCAAATTATGAAAAAAGAATATAGGTGATCCATTGGTCAAAATGAGTCCAAGAGATTAAAATAGTTTGATAAATTTTAAAGTTCTTTATCACAGTGAAAACCTTTAAAGAAAATTGTGATTGGTGAATGGCAAAGTAAGTTATTTTTAACTATGATTTTCAAAAACATAAAATCATTATGACTCTCTACAAATATAAAATGAAGATGTTAAAAGTTTTTTTTAATGTACTAATTAATAAGAGACGTACTAACTTGTAAAAACCAAAGAGTAATTGAAAGGCTGGGTATTGATAGGCAACATTAGGAAAACAAATATGGTTTAAGTCCAACAGTGACATTGATCTTTGCAATCTTTGGGTTCCTTTTTTTTCTGTTGCACAGAAATTATTTGCATTTCCATGTAAAAAAATGTTTAAAAATCTTTACATTAACTTTTATCTCTTGTTGTTCAGTGAGTATAAAGGTTCAGTTATGCAAGGTGAGTAAGCTCTAGGGATCTGCTGTATGACATAGAGGCTATATTTAATACCACTATATTGTGCATTTAAAATTTCATTGACAGTAAATCTCATGTTAAGTGTTCTTACCATATAAAAAACAGATAAAGGGCGGGGTGGAGGGGAAGTCAAGTACTGAATTGAAAAAACACCCAGGAATTTGGTTTGCTTGCTTTCGAGTTTGGCATGATTTTTTGATGCTAGGAAGTATCAAAATAATAGAAAAACTCTTTACAGTTAGATAGGGCTGGAGTCCAAACATGTACATTTTGCAAAAGCTGGTTGGGTGATTCTGATATGTACTTATACTTAAGAACCACATTACAGCTGAAAATTGTTGTTGTATCCAATGAAAAATAAAGTTAAAGTGTTAGTCCTTTTTTTCCTACAAGGCAATTTAAATGTTCAGTATAGCCTGTAATCCTAGCACTCTGGGAGGCCGAGGCGGGCGGATCGTTTGAGCTCAGGAGTTCGAGAGCAGCCTGAGCAAGAGCGAGACCCTGTCTCTACTAAAAATAGAAAGAAATTATTTGGACAGCTAAAAAAATATATGTATATAAAATCAGCCGGGCATGGTGGCACATGGTAGCTGTAGTCCCAGCTACTCGGGAGGCTGAGGCAGGAGGATCGCTTGAGCCCAGGAGTTTGAGGTTGCTGTGAGCTAGGCTGACACCATGGCACTCTACTCAGGGCAACAGAGTGAAACTCTGTCTCAAAATAAATAAATGTTCAGTATAAAAACAGTAGTAGTTGAGGAGTCCAAAATAAGGAGAAAATTTTATAAGGTTTTTTGATTTTCCCTATAATTCCTTGAAATAGCAAGAACAACTTCCGCTACTCCTCATGATTGTTTTATTTTTCGTCCCTTGATAAGTTATTTATATGACAGGTCATGGAACATTTTTGTGATATATTTATATAGTTCAATATAGATTTGAGGTTTGAACTACATTTTATTTCTTTCTCTGGTGACCGAGGAGAGATTTCTTCAATGTAAAAGTACAAAGCCACATCAGGTGAGAGATGAAAATGTTCAATTTGGTTCGCACAGTTTTTGTTGATCCAACATCCATTGCTTCCCTCTCTGATTTTCTTTAGAGAGATCATCCCTCCACTCCTCTGAGTAGACGTGTTTTGCATAGAGCTATTCCCAACCACCCCCTGGCTCCTGAGGTCGCTTTAAGGCCCAGACCAGCCAATCTGAAGCACTACAGTTGGTTCAGGATTAGTCACTTGACATAATCAACCCACCAAGAATCGTGGGAATAATTATGAAAGAGGCAATTGCTGATGTTGTTCACTGTCGTGATACAATAATGCAGTCGCTCTGCACATCTTTGCCCCCACAGTCTGCATAAGACAGAAACCAATCAATACACACGAAGTCAGACCCCACAGAAAAGAGCATCACTCCTCTTTTCGGCACTTAGATTTGCTGTTCTTAAACCCAACTCTACTCTTTGACTTTGAATTTTATGAACCAGTAAGTCCTCTGAGCTTTTTTATTTTTTCCCCCCAAAGCAAGTACTTTGATTTATTTCTTGCCGTTTGAATAAGTGGTCATGTGCTTTAAAAAACTGCCACGAAGGCCAAGTGTGGTGGCATGCACCTGTAGTCCCAGCTATTCCAGAGGCTGAGATGAGAGGATCCCTTGAAACCAGGAGTTCGAGGTTACAGCTGAACTATTTCAACACCCTAACTCAAAAACAAACAAACACCTTCCATGGGTACAGTTGTAAATTTAAGGCCAAAATCCAACAAGATTCCAGAGCATGACATTAACTTAAAGGTCAGAGTTAACAGTGTTAAAGGCAAGAGAAAATAAGATATGATGGTTGTGAGTACTGAAGTCTATACCATACCTACTCACATCTATTTAGGTTGAGAATTACAGAAATCAACTCTGTCTGGCTTAAGAAAAACCTTTTAAATGGGCGATTTATTGGAAGAATGCTGAAATACTGAGGAGAAACTGGTCGTACACCAGGTGAGATGAGGAACCAAGGCAGTACTCTCTCTCCTTCTTTCCCTCTCTGCACCTTGACCACTTGGTATAGTTGAACAAGTTAAAAAATAGACTTTGTTAGGCGATTCTACTAAGCAAAAAGTCATCAAAACCTAGAGGTATTTATCCTAATAAATAGCACTGTGCCTGGAAAATAATTACCATGGTCAAAAATATTTAATTTTTTACAATCCTTGAAAAGTTCCCCAGGTCACATCTTCTCAGTTCCTGAGCAAGTAGACATTGTCCTTGTCTCTGGATCCCAATTCCCAGTTCATGGGAGACAGAATCATAATGACCTACCTGGGTATAGTTTGGCTGCCAGAATCTCACTCCAGTTAATGAGACAAATAGGGTGGCAGGGAGGGGCAGGAAGAGGTGGCAGTTTTCAGAAAAAAGGTGTCATTGAGACATGGGAAGATATCCAAAAAGTGTCCAGTATACATTTTAAAGTCTCAAACTGATTTCAGCATTTTTCCTTGCCTACAATTTCTGTTTTATGTTATCGACAATTTTGGCTTATTTTGCTACATCTGAAGACTACTATAATGAAAGTCTACATTTAATAATTGTCAGGTGGTAATACAAATTTGAGTAAATATTGTTTATGATCTTTCTCACTTTCCTTGTTGCTGCCCTTCTTATTATTTATTTTTTCCTTTATAAGCCTCAGGTGCTAAAACTTGAGGTAATTATTTCCCTCATTTCCTAAAATACAGCTGTCACTTGGCCATGCAAAGTCCCCTCTTTCTTATTTATGTATTTACTTATTCCTTTTACCCCTTCTTTTTCCCCATCTTTCTCCTCCTCTCATTCCCCCAAAAAGATAATCTATTGGTCATAAATCCTTTGAATTATCTGTATTATTATACAGATATAAGGTATATAGAATTTTTTTCATGCATATATTTTATTTCAGTAAATTTTATTGCTATAGATTTTTATCTATTAATTTCTCTTTTTTCTACTCGGTATTGTTTTTAAGACATCCATTTTTTTAGTTGTCTCTCCGGTCATTTACTTCTCTTCCTTGCACAGTAATCCCCATGAAATGTATAACTATATGACATACAATTGCCTACTACCACAAAGCTGCGATGAAGTCTTCATGAATTTCCTTTCATATTATCTGAGGAAATCTCTGGGATATTTTCCAAGAAGTGAAATTGCATACCCATTCAATTGCATAGCCATGGGGATTTCAAATACTTAATGTGGACTTTGTACATTTACCATAACTGACAGTTGCCAGATAGTTCCACAATGCCCACTTTACTCCAGAGTCTCATCCACTAGGGTTTCCGGTAACACTTACCTTTACTCATTATTCAGTTATTAGCAAATATGTTGGGGATAAGTGGTGTTTCTTTCTTGCTTTAATTTAGATCATCACCTCAGGTACTTCTTAGCTATTTACCTTCCCGGTCTATGAATTATTTATCATATAATATACCCATTTTTTTTTTAAAGAAACAGGATCACACTCTGTCTCTTAGGCTGAAGACACACTCTGTCTCTCAGGCTGAAGTACAGCTCACTGTGACCTTGAACTCCTGGGCTCAAGTGATCCTTCCCTCAGCCTTCCTAATATCTGGAACTACAGGTATGAGCCCCTGTGCCCCTCCAATTTTTTTTTTTTTTTTTTTTTTTTTTGTAGAGGCAGGATCTCACTGCGTTGCCAGGCAGGTCTCAAACCTCTGGCCTCAAAGGATCTTGCCCCTCAGCCTCCCAAAGTCCTGGGATTACAGATGTGAGCCACAATATGCCCATTTCTTGTAGTGAGTCTTATATTATTGATTTGCAGGAGATCTTTGCATCTGGTAATTGTATCTAATGTCTCTTTTGTTGAAAATAAACTACTAATTTTGTATGATCAAATCCACCTATTTTTCTTCTTGCGGTTTGTGCTTCTTGCATCTGGTTTAAGCGTATTTCTTCTATGACATAGTCATAAAGAAACAACTGTCAGGGTTCGGTGTCAGTAATCTTGTCTGTTCTTGGTTTTTGGTGGGCTCTTGGCTGAAGAATGACCAGACACACCAAAAACAAGGCAAGTGTGAAATGAAGTTTATTGAGGAAGAACAAGATAGGTTTACAGAGCAAGAGCAAGACACCTTCACCACAGAACGGTGAATGGGCCTCCTGTAACAAAAAAGGCCTTGGTTGTGGTCTGGGTCTGGTTTAATAGTGCCTGGATTGGGCCTTCCTTGTGGCTCAGATGTCATCGTTGAACCACTTTGATGGTCTGTTGGGAGTTACATAACCTGGTTTATATAACTGAGCGTGTTGATATCCCATGAGCCTCTCTGAAAGCCTATTTGGGGGAAGGAGGCTGAACCACAACGTAAATTTCAGCCTATGACATGATAATTAGGCTTAGGTTGTTCTAGGTCACCTTCTGGACTCTATTGTATCTATGCTGCTTGGCCCTTGGGCTAAAGAGTCCTCTATATTCTTTTGTAGTTTGTGCGCTACATTCTGATTGGTAGATTAGTAGGCGTTCCCTCCTCCCCCAGGTGTCGCAGTCACTCCAGATGCCCACCTTGCCTCAGGAGGGGCCAGGGGTCCCTAGCTGTCTACCTAACACAAACATAGGTTTCTCTATTACTTTTCTTATTCAACTCTTTCCTGGTTATTTTTTACTTTGACATACAACTCTAGAAACACTTTTTAGAATTAAACCAAGAGCAATGCCAACATTTTAAATGCATTTTTAACAAAGGGATAAATTTAAACATTCCTTGATATGGGCCTACGAAACAAAATTTTTTATACCTGAAATTCTATCAGTTTTGGCAGGAGTAATGAATTTTAAGAAAGTTTCAAAGCAATTTGTTTCTAATCTTCCTGGCCGTGGATTTTGTTCCTGGTAAGTAAGAGGAATGATACAATGACTACAGAAAGGTAATTCAAGCAAAGACCAAATTAAGGCATCACTACTGATTTCAGAGAATGGTTGATCCCTGTCTAAGGCACCTATTTCTGTTAGAAAATGCTTTAAGTAATTCTTGTTATAATTCTCCTTATTTTTGTGGGACAACAAGTTTGCAGTTAGCTCTGCTTTATCTTAAGAAAATATTCCATATGCTCTACACGGACCTGTGTTATGTTACTACTTATTTCGAAACTTGATTCAGTTCCTAGCTGTGGCTAACTCACTGATTAGTAACCTTCAGATTGGTCTTAATAGAGAACACTAAGCCATAAATTATCAAAATTAAATGTGATTAACAGAAATACATTTTTTGTAAGTGAAATTTTACTCTTTTATTTTGCTTTACTTAGTAGAGAGATTTTGATGGGAATTCTAATGGATTTTGCCATTGAGAGAGATTTTTTGCCAAACAGATGGTTTCCACTTAACAATTAGATTTGCCTTTAGAATGCAAATGAATGGCTAAGGGAGGAGGACATGGAAACGAGGGGAAAAAAGGAGTTTGTTCTGGTAGCTGATCACATTACTATCTGTGTTCACTGCTTATGAATCTTCCTCTCACCACCATTTCCCAGCACACACATTCCAGCGACGGCAATTCATCACACACTATCAGCTACCATGCGGAGCATTGCACACATCGTCTTATGGACTTTAATAGTCACACACCCCTCTAGTTTATATGTCCTTATTTTACAGAGGAGGTATTGGGATACAAGGAGGTTAAGTCCAAGGACATGTAGCAAGGGCTGGCATTAGGGATTAAAAACTAGGTTCTTTGACTCAAAATCTACTCCTTTAACTTCAGTGCTATACTTTCTCTCCTTTTGCTAAACCTGCCCCGTATGTTTTTCTAGAAAATATTCTTCTTCTAAAGAAAATTAATTTTTGTTATACCTTACCTAGTTTGTATGGTATATGGCAGAGTTCAGTGATTTTCCTTGAACATCTTTCAAATGGTCTTTTAGTTTTCACATAGTATTAAATCTGTGACATATGTGACATGTTTCTGACATGAGTAAAATTTCCGCCTGTGTCTCTCAGAAGTGCCTTTCTATTTTTTTCCATTTATTTGGATGATTTGTTTGTGTGTTTATTTTTCCATTTGCAAGGGGGAATCGCCCTACTGGTTAATTTTCAGGTTAAAGTGGTTTGAGAAGTTCTAATATTGATGTGAAGAAATTTACCAATTAAAAAAGAAAATATAGTTTCTGGGAGACTGTTTAATCTCTCAGATAATTATTACGTTATAGGACAAAAAGGATTTTACTCACATTGGCCTAACAGGAATAGGCCACCTTTCATACAGTGTTCCTAATATCTAACCTATATTTTGCTTTCTTTAGCTTCTAGTCATTGCTCTTTGTCCTCATGTCTTCTGAGACTATGAATAATTCCCTTCTTTCATTATGTTGTTACCCAGGAGGTATTATTTATAGATTGTGAATATGGCTCACTTCGGTTTTCTCTTTTCTAGAGTACATAAGTTAATTTTTTTCATTTCTCTTTCACTTATTTTTTATTCCATTTTTTGAATCCTTTCTGTACTCTTTTGGGTTTTTCTCGAATTATCCTAAATGCTTCCTAAACTTTGCAGAACAGAAATATACAGAAGATTAAAGGAGCAATTTCAGCCTGCTTCAACTGGGCAATTACCTTTCTTTTTCCAATGTTACATCACTTTCTGAGATATGCAGATTGAATTTAACTTTCTCTGTCATTAACCACTGCTGAGTAAATGAGCTTATTCTGCAAATGCAACCAGTCACTACATGACCCTTTCAATACTTTGAAGTATAAATTTCTCCTGGAATCTGATTCTACTAACCTCTTACCCTTGTGTCAATTCATTCTAAAATTTTCAGTTTGGTTAGGGCATTATAAGCTAAAAAATTAGAATTAGTATTTTTGATTACCCTAATTATTTTCTAAGCATGGTTATATTTATTATGATAAGTAACTCCAATTTTGGGTTAATTTTTGCCTAGTAGAATTTCCTAACAAACTGAATTTTTAATTTGTTCAACTATATCAATTGCTTTTGTAATTTGGAAATATGCTCATTTATAGAAAGGTGCCATTTACTTGAGAACACTGACTAAGATATGGTATATTCCAAACTAGGGGAACCAAGAACTATATATTAGCAACTGAAACCAGTCTGGAAAACTTCTTTGTGTGCCATTCAGAGAAACTTGGGGGAAAGAGATAGGTTGTGCTGTTTTAGGGGAGGACAAACACTCTGTATCTGACAATACACAGAGATTCTATTACGATCAAAGGCATTATGCAAAAGCAGGCCAAAAGAACAACTTGTATTTTAGAAAGGAGAAAGGAGGGCAGAGGAGGGAAAGTTTGACAGCTAATGTACAAAGTTCTCAGCTTCTCACAAGAAGAAGAGGGTTTGAGATGATCTTTTCCCTTACTTTTCTACTAATGTTAAACTTCATTTCATAAACTATTCTGCATCCTAACCTGAATCATATCTACTGCTTCTGTTTTCCTTCAAGGAAGTGACCAATAGAAATAGAAGCTCTGACCTAGAAAGGTGGGACGGTGTGCTCATTTCCCATCTGGTAAAGAAAGATTTGCTGATAATGATGAATGCTACATGTAAGGAATTGGAACACTGAAATTCTCCATCTAACCACAACCTCTGACCCTTCCTCTTCTCTCAATCCCTTATTCCCAGTAAACCTGCCGTTTCATCTCACTGAAACTCTGTTTGCTCAAGCCCTCTTTGTTCTCTACCTCCAGCGCTCCCTCCTGGCAGACCTTCCCTCTTTAGTCACACTGGACCCCTCGATCTGTCATCTCAAAT
This sequence comes from Varecia variegata, assembly GCA_028533085.1. Classification (NCBI taxonomy): domain Eukaryota; kingdom Metazoa; phylum Chordata; class Mammalia; order Primates; family Lemuridae; genus Varecia; species Varecia variegata. Next base: position 6,028,105 of record CM052454.1, read on the forward strand.
ATACTCTTAATAGCACCTTCCATTCATCACCCTCTTGACCATCTGCCTCACCTGTCTCATGAGTCTCCAACCTGAACATCCATTTTCTCTGCTTTTGCTTTCAGGTTGCCAAATGGTATTAGGGAAAAAATACCATCGCTGAGGAGATTGTCTCCAATACAAATTTAATTTTTAACCTCAGGTGGCCCCTAGATTCTGTTTGGCAATCCTTTTACTTAATACCAATCAACAACCTTTTTCATTTCCCGTAGTGACTATTCCAAATCTTGCCCATATTTCTGGAGCCCTATGTCCCCACCCTGCCTACTTATTTTTGTCAGGCTGCCAGCTCACTACTTTACCAGGAAATTAGAAGCCAACCTGTATGAACTCTCCCAACTTCCACATTTCTATCTCCAGAATTATATCTGTGTCTCACCTACTCTTGTTTCTGTCCCTCCTGTGTCAGAAGTAGAAATATTTATGATGCTAACTAATCTACCTGGCTTTTGTTTCTAGTTACCTTTATCTATGTCAGCATTTGCACTGTTAAGTATCTTTTGGTGTCTACAACTATAATTAATTCCTTTAAATGGGCTCCTTTCTTTCATGGCTAAAGAGGCCCAACTGTTCCTAATATTAAAAGAAAACCTGCAAGTTAGCATCTGCTGTTTTCCAATTTTTAATTCAACAAAAATATTGACCATTTCTCATTCACAGGTACTGTTGTGGCCAATGAAGATGTATTGTTACAAGAGACCAGATTCTAGCCCTCTAGTAGCTTATAAATTTTTCAAAAGAGGAGTCACTATTTACTGCCTTTCACTTAATAAGCACTGCAATTGGTGACCTACCCTATCATTCTATAGCAGGACCCTGCAGGTCAGAAATGAATGCTTTGTATCCTCATGATTACAGGCTCTGTTGGTTCAGTGGCCTTGGAACCTGAGGAAAGAATGCTGTAATGGGTTTCCTAGGACTGCCATAACAAAGGGCCAAAAACTGGGGAGCTTAAAGCAACAAAAATGTATTGTCTTACCATATTGGAGGCTAGAAATCTGAATTCAAGGTGTCAGGGGGGCCATGCTCTCTCTAACAGTTTTAGGCGAGAATCCTTCTTTGCATCTTCTGCTTCTGCTGTTTGCTGCCAATCTTTGATGTTTCTTGGCTTGTAGATACATCACTGTACTCACATAGCAATCTTATCCCTGTGTCTCTTCACATTGTCTTCCCTTTGTGTGAGTCTGTCTCTGTGTCCGAATTTTACCTTTTTATAGGGACACCAGTCATACTGGATTAGGACCCACTCTACTTACATCATTTCAACTTGATTTCCTTGTAAAGACTCTATTTCCAAATAAGTTCACATTCTGAGATACTTGAGATTAGTACTCTAACACGTCTTTCTTGGGGGACATTATTCAACCCATAACACTTGATTTACTCAACAATAGATCTCCCCCAGCCCCTGCCTCTGGATGAACAGGAAATTCAGATATTTAGTCTAATGAATAGAATGGTTAATTTTGGTTATTTAGTGGTGTGTTGTCTGAGGTATGTCCTAAAACCTGCCTAGCCTATTAATAAAAGTTAATGGAAGAGTACAAGTAGGACCAAAACAGGCTTATGCACCTGTGCAGTGAAGTTTTGGGTCACAACACAAGGTGAAGATCATTTGTCATTTAGGATACTAGCTTAGCACCAATGGAACTTGAGATGGCTTCTGTCCATAATAGAGGGTAAATAGTTTAGATTGGAAGCCAATTGGATTAGCTTAAAATATAATTTCCAAGATTTTATTGCAGCTAGAGCTCTCATGTTACCTCTGTCCTGTACATCAGATGCATTCACATGAGGCTTGGAGAAGGAAATAAGTGATGGCCATCTGGAAGAAATCAAATCTTCTACCAAGCACAGGGCAAAGGCAACTGGTTCTTCTGAAACATCTGCAGGGAAGTGCCTTGTGTGTTGGTGCCTAGTGTCAGAGATGCTTACGGTAGTTGGAGGTAGTAATTATATGTGTGGTTGAACATTATTTTTCCTGGATGCAACATAATTTGCTGATTTATTCTTGGCTCTGAGACAACCACAGCCAGGTCTCTGGATCTCCTGGAGATTCCGTGAGCTTCCAACATTCTGATAAAAACAACAATAAAAACAAAAACAAAAACCAACCAACCTCTGTTGCTTCTAGCAAAGTACTATGACTTATAAAATCTATTAGGATCTTTTCCATATTTTTACTCAGTATCATACGTGGATCTAACTTAATTAGACCTGGACTAACCTGACAGGGAAAAATCAGCCTATTTTTTCCTAGCTAACTGATCAAAATTGCCATTAAGTAACTCAGACAAAAAAAATATCATTATGTACTGCAGGTTTACTTAATCTTGGCACTAATGGTATTTTTGGGTGGATAATTCTTTGTTGCGGCAGGCTTTCCTGTGTATTGTAGGTTGTTTAGAAGCATCTCTGGCCTCACCCACTTGAATATAGCAAGCATTTCCCTCCCAGTTGTAGCAAACCAAAATAAAGCTTCTCTCGACATTGCCCGGCGTCCCCAGGGAGACAAAATTACCCCCAGTTGTAAACCACTGTTCTAGTGGAATAATTATAGCTAAAACTATTGTGCACCAAGTGCCAGGTAATTATCCAAGCATTTCACATAAAATAATGCATTTAATCTTCAAAACAGTCATATGGAGAAGATACTACTACTTTTTTTCCATTTTACACGTGAGAATCCATGCATAGAAAGTTTAACTCACTTGTACAAGTCATATAAATAGAAAGAAGTAGCTCTAGGTATATATCTAGATAAGAGAAGATGCTTTTATTTACCACAATATATCCCCCTCTGTGCTATAATGTTGCATCAGCACTCGCCATTCTCATTAAGCCCTAGAAGCTCTTGCTGATCTTAAGATAAAGGAGTACCATTTAATTCTGGTATGAAATGAAAAAAAAAATTAAGATATCATATCTTCATGCCACAGAACTTGACACATCTAACAGTAAGATTTTATCTTACTTTGCTGTGCATCATCTAGTTGTTTTCCTGAAACATAATTCTTATCTAGCAATTCTCCCAAAATTTCCAAACAGTCCCTTCACCTACAAAGTCTGCATTCTTCAGTATTACATATATGGATCTTTACAATAACCTGTATATCCAGGTTCATGTTCTGCTACTGTTGTCTCAAGAGCATAAGCTAAGCACCAGCCATAAACCACTTCCCACTCTTTTCAGTAATACCACAAGCTGTGCCAATATATAAGTAATTCTCCCTGTCTAGAATAGCCTCTTTTGTCTTCTGTACCTGGAAATGTATTCCTCTTACAGGCATTGCTCTAATGCTATCTGCTTGTTAACACTTGCACATCTCCATTACTTAGCTTCACATTTAATCCCCTGGGTTCCCATGGCATTTTTATAAACCTCTATTAGAGCACTTGTTATATTGAATTGTAAATATTGGACTTTACATGTTTGTTTCCATCCAGAGATTATGAGCTAATTAAGAGCCACACTGTACCTCATTCTTTGTGTTCCCAGCACTAGGCATACTGCCTGGCCTATAGCAGGTACTCAGAAATTTACATCAATAAATGAAGTCCCCATAAACTCTGTAGACTATAACAGGGCTAATGGAAGTGATCCTCATGACTCCAGCTATTAATATGTGTTTAAAGGGACTGTTGCATCCTCACAACTTACCCTTTCTTCTCTTCTTTTTCTTTCTTTCTTCTTCTTCTTATTTTTTTCTGAGATAGGGTCTCACTTTATTGCCCAGGGCAGAGTGCAGTGGCATCATCATAGCTCACTGCAACCTCAAATGCCTGGCCTTAAGTGATCCTCCTGCCTCAGCCTTCTGAGTAGCTGGGACTATAGGTGTGTGCCTCCAAACCCAGCTAATTTTTTCTACTTTTTATAGAGACAGAGTTTCAATATGTTGCTCAAACTGGTTCCGAACTCCTAGCCTCAAGCAATCTCTATCTCCCAAAGTGCTACGATTACAGGCATGAGCCACAATGCCTGGCCTTACCCCTATTTCATATCTGCTTTTTTCCCCCTGAACAGTGAAAAAGGTTTAGGATGTTCCGTATTAGTAGCCCATTGATAGAGTTTCACCCTGGTCCCCAGCTGAGTTGATAATTTAATCAATAAATGTTAGGACTTTGCCAATTTAATAGCTCTATGCAACGAATTCTGTAGATTTTTAAATGTATTTACCTATATTATCTACCCAAATCTACTAGATGATACATCCACTATTCAAATTATTTGAATCAGTATATATGATCATTCATCTGAAGTTTAGTGTACTTATAAAAACTGATACTCTTTTAAAAAGACATGAAAAAATATTAGCTTGCTACCATGCCATTAAAACAAACAGAATTAATGATGCATTGGGGAAAAACAAGTCTTGGACTAAAATTTCAAAGACCAATTCCTAGTGCTGGTCCTCTCAGAAACTCTTTGTGAGAGACACCTTAAGCAGGTCCCCAAGTTTATCTTATCCCTTATGCCATTATATAAAAATTAGAGATAGTAATCCAGGGCACTAAACACAGTGGTTAAAAGAATAAAATAAACATGAAAGTGCTTAAAATGTGAACAGCTACATTGACATGAGGTATTTTTATTAAAAATCATTTCTTTCAAAAAACGTAACATCTTAAACTCATGCTAATGTTTGTGGTTTGTTCTTTTGGGTGCCAATTGCTAAAACAAGTGCTGATGTGTGATAAAGTGTTTGTATATTATCAGTTATGTCACCTTAAAAGGGTGACATTGAGGTTTAAAGAAACCACCACATACATTACTTAAGGGAGGAACTGCTAATTAGCTAAGCTAAAGAGAGATTTTCTTTCAACTTTGATTTTAGAAGTGCATTTTAGTAATCATTTCCATTTCAAAGTTACCAACTTTCCTTTACAGTGGTATTTTGGTGATTACAAAGTTTAAAATATAATCCGGTTGTGTTCAAATACTTGCCCTCACTTCCTTTTCCCATCCATGCATGACAAAGAACTTCATTGTGCTTTGTTTTTGGTCAATTATCTAATAAATCAAAAATGAAAAGCAGTGATTGCTATCACCCAAATATCTGAAACCAGGAGGAGGAGAAGCTGCTTTTTCGAAAATTGTACTGCTTCCTGCAAAAACGATGGTTGAACTATTGCCCTGAAGCCTTCCCAACCAAGGTCAGAGTTAGATTCTGGTAGTCATTCATCATTCGTTCATTCCCTTACTCATGCAACATATATTTATTGCAAATGTGCTAGGTACGTTACTGCTCCTTCATATTTAGGCATTAGAAGAACTTATCAAAATTTTTATATTACATTTCAGGAAGTCAATATTGTGCATAGGTTTCCAAGTAAGTCTGCATTAAGCTCTCTTCCTATAAATTCTGGATTCCTGAAAATACAAGTAATATTAAAAGATTAAAAGATTTTCATAAAAATTTCTTTTATTTGCAATTTATTAATAAAACTATATTTGTTTCATAGGGATAACCCTTTGTGTAAATAGTTCATATGAGCTTATTAAGGATACTGAGATTATTCCCTGTTTTCTCCAATGTATTTTTTTAAAAAAAAGATGCTACAGAGTTACATGCTCATGATTAGGAACAAGTTTTTCTTATACATGCCCCATTAGCACACAAGGGTTTAAACTATGCTCTGGGGAATAGGGCCACCGCAGCCCAACACAGAAACCAGTCAATAGGTGGCTCAGGCCTCCTGCCACTTTTCAGTCCCAAAGCTCTATGCTGCTGTGGCTAATGCCAGTGGCTCCAAGGATTGTAGGTACAAAAAATTCTGGGCGTGCATCAGTTAGCATTTCTGAAATATTATAGCTGCAGTATACTTATAGGTTTCTATTTGTCTACTCATTCAAAAAAAAAATTTTCATTTTTAGATACACATGTACTCTCTGTGTCTTTTTAAGAAATGATTTTTTATATCTTTAAGAAATGATCTTTTTTTATCTTAGAGTGATCAAGATTAGGCATAATTCATAATTTATTACAAATGACATGTATTTTTATATGACAGTACTCAGAAGGCTTAATTTAAAGATTTAACCAGAAAAACAAACAAACCAAAAGCACATAGCTTTATGAATTTTCACAAAATGAACAAACCAGATGAACCATCCCCCACCCAGGTGTCCCATCCATTCCAGACACTTTTTCTCTTCTCCCCAAAGGCGATGTCATCTATCATCATAGGTTGGATATACCTGGCTTTGAACTCTTATTAATGAAATTATGCAGTACATATTTTATTATGTCTGATTTATTTGCTCAACATTGTAATTGTGAGATTGATCCAAGTTATTGCAAATAGTAGTAGTTTTTTCCTTTCCATTGCTATATATAGCATTCCATTGTAAAAATATTCAACCATTATTTGGGTTGCTTTCACATGTTGGCTAATAGAAACAGTGCTGTATAAACATCTTTGTACTCATGTTTTAGTGTACATTTGTACGAATATCTGTTGGAGAATGTACTTAAGTTTGGATTGCTGGGTGATAGGGTGTGACGTGTTCAGCTTCAGTAGATGCTGCCAGTTTTCCAAAGCAATTGTACAAACATAAGCTCCCACCAGCAGTTTACAAAACTTCCAGCTGTTTCAAAAATCTTTCACTTGCTCTACATGTTATTGTGTCTAAGTTATTGTGTATAAATTAGCCATTCTTTTGGTGGTATAGTCATGTGACATTGTGGTTTTAATTTGCATTCACTGAATGAATGATGAGACTAAGAATGTCTTGATATATTTTAATGTCTTTTTGGGTATTTGAAAAATCTTCTTTTGCAAAGTGCTTATTCAAATATTTTCCCCATGTTTCCTATGGTGTTGTATCTATTATTTTTAAATTTATATAAATTTATGGGGTACAAGTGCAATTTTATTACATAGCTTTTTGTGCATTTATCACCCAAATGACATACATTTTACATAGGAAGTAATTTCTCATAATCCACACTCTTGCCAACCCCCACCCTTCTGAGTCTCCACTGTATGTCATTCCATATTCAATATCCATGTATACACATTATTTAGCTCCCACTTAATAAGTGAGAACATGTGGTATTTGTCTTTCTGTACCTGAGCTGTTTCACTTAAGATAATGGCCTCCAGTTTCATTCACACTGCTGCAAAAGACATGATTTCATTCTTTTTTATGGCTAAATAGCATTTCAGTGTATATATATATGCCACATTTTCTTTACTTAATCATCCACTGCTGGGCACTTAGGTAGATTCTATATCTTTGCTGTTGTGAATAGTCCTGTGATAAATATATAAGTGCACATATCTTTTTGATATAGTGACTTCTTTTATCCTGGGTAGACACCCACTAGTGGGACTGACAGACAGAATGGAAGTTCTACTTTTAGTGATTTGAGAAATCTCCGTACTGTTTGTCACAGAGGTTGTACTAATTTACATTCCCACCATGTGTAATCATTTCCTTTCCTTCGCGTTTTCAGCAACATGTTACTTTGTATTTTTAATGATAGCTATTTTTATTGGTGTAAGATGATATCTCATTGTGGTTTGAATTTGCATTTGATGAATTTGCATCTGATGATTAGTAATGGTGACAATTTTTTCATATGCTGGTTGGCCATTTGTATATCTTCTTGTGAAAAATATATATTCATGTCCTTTTTTCACTTTTCAATGGGATTATTTGAGTTTTTGTTACTGTTGAGTTTGAGTTTATTGTATCTTCTGGATATTAGTCCTCTATTGAACACACAGTTTTCAAATATTTTCTACCATTGTTCAGGTTGTATGTCCACTCTGCTAATTATTTCTTTTGCTGTGTAGAAGCATTTTTATTTAATGAAGTCCCATTTGTCTATTGTTGTTTTGTTTTTGTTACCTGTGATTTTTAAGTCTTAGTCATGAATTATTTATCTAATGTCCAGAAGTGTTTTCCTTAGGTGATTTCCTTAGGCTCCTTATTCTAGTATTTTTAGACTTTATATTTTACATTTAAGTGTTTAATCCATCTTGAGCTGACTTATATTAATACATATGGTGAGATAGAGGGGTCTAGTTTCGTTATTCTGCATATGGCAATCCAATTTTCCCAGCAGCATTTTTGAATAGGGTTTCCTTTCCCCAGTGTATATTATTGCCAACTTTGTCAAAGAACAGGTAGACATGGATATGTAGCTTTATTTTTGGTTTCTCTATTCTGTTCCATTTATCTATGTGTCTATTTTTATACCAGTGTGATGCTATTTGGGTTACTATAAACTTGTACTATAATTTGAAGTCAGGTAATATGATGCCTCCAGCTTTGCTCTTTTTGCTTAGGATTACTTAGGCTTTTTGGGATATTTTTGATTCCATATGAATTTTAGGATTTTTTAAAGTTCTGTCAAAATGACATTGATATTTTGATAGAAATTACATGAAATCTGTAGATTGCTTTGGCAATTATGATCACTTTAACAATATTAATTCTTATGATCTATGAGCATGAGATTTTTTCCATTTGTTTGTGTTATCTACAATTTATTTGATCAGTATTTTGTAGATTTATCTGTAGACTTCTTTCACTTCCTTGGTTAAATATATTTCTAAGTATTTTTTATAGGTATTATAAATGGGATTGTCTTCTTGATTTGTTTCTCAGCTTGATCATTTCTAGTGTTTAGAAACACTACTGATTTTTTGTATGTTGATTTTGTATCCTAAAACTTCACTAAATTCATTTATCATATCTAAGAGTTTTTTTTTTTTTGATGGAGTCTTTGGAGTTTTCTACATAAAATAACTAGATAACAGTCTTGGCTTTTCTAAACAGAAGATCATCAGTGAACAGGGATAATTTGACTTCCTCTTTTCCAAATTGGATACCCTTTATTTCTTTCTCTTGCCTGATTTCTCTGGTTAGGACTTCCAGTCCTAAATTGAATAAGAATAGTGAAAGTGGGCATCCTTGTCTTGTTCCAGTTCTTAGGGGGGAAAAAAGTTGAAAAAGCTTCCAACTTTTCCCCATTCAGTATGATATTGGATGTGGGTTTGTCATATATGGTTTTATTATTTTGAGGTATGGTCCATCTATGCCTAATTTGTTGAGGTGTTTTATCATGAAGGGATGCTGGATTTTATCAAATGCTTATTCTGCATCTATTGAGATGGACATATAGATTTTTGTTTTTAATTCTGTTTATGTGGTGAATTACATTTATTGATTTGCATATGTTGAACCATCCATGCATCCCTGGGATGAAATCCATTTGATCATGGTGTATTATCTTTTCATGTTCTATTGGTCAATTTGCTAGTATTTTGTTGAGGAGTTTTGCATCTATGTTCATGAGGGATATTGGTCTGTAGTCTTCTTTCTTTGTTATTACGTCTTTTCCTGGCTTTGGTATCAGGGTGATACTAGCCTCGCAGAATGAGTTAGAGAGGATTCCTTCCTTTTTAGTCTTTTAGAACAGTTTCAGTAGGATTGGTATCAGTTCTTTGTACATCTGATAGAATTTGGCTACGAATTCATCTGTTCCTGGGCTTTTTTTTTTTGTTGGGAGATATTTTATTAGTGATTCAGTCTCACTGATCATTACTGATCTCCTCATGATTTCCATTTCTTACTGATTCATGCTTGATGGGTTTTATGTTTCTAGGCATTTATCTACCTCATCTAGATTTTTTAGTTTGTGTGTATAGAAGTGTTCATAGTGGTCTCGGATGATCTTTTGTGTTTGGGTGGTTTAAGTTTTAATGTCCCCTTTTTCATTTCTGATTGAGCTTATTTGAATCCTCTCTCTTCTTTTCTTATTTAAGCTATCTAGTATTCTGTCAATTTTGAGAATTCCTCTAGGGATTGATTTCCAATTTTTTTCTGCTTTAGTCTGAGAAGTTACTTTTTGTAAAATTTTGTTTCAAAATATTATGGGGGTACAAACATTTCGGTTACATAAATTGTTTTTATACCATTTAAGTCAAAGTTCTAAGTGTGCCCATCCCCCAGATAGTATGTATTGTATTCATTAGGTCTAAATTTACCCTTCCCTCCTCCCCCCTCTCCTCCCTGATTTCCAATGAATGCTATTTCCATATGTGCATGTCAGTGTTGGTCAATGAATTCCAATTAAATGGTGAGTACATGTGGTGTTTGTTTTTCTATTCTTGTGATAATTCACTTGGAAGAATGGTCTCTAGTTCCATCCAGGCTAACACAAGAGGTATTATTTCACCTTTTTATGGCTGAGTAGTACTCCATGATATACACATAACACATTTTGTTAATCCACTCATGTATTGATGAGCACTTGGGTTGTTTCCACATCTTTGCAATTATGAATTTTGCTGCTATAAACATTCCAGTGAAGGTGCCTTTTTTATAAAGTGTCTTTTTTTTCCTTTGGGTAAATATCCAGTAGAGGAATTGCTGGATCAAATGGTACGTCTACTTTTAGTTCTTTCAGGTATCTCCGTACTACTTTCCATAGAAGTTGTACTAGTTTGCAGTCCCACGAACAGTATATGAGTGTTTCTATCTCTCACATCCATGCCAGCATTTGTTGTTTTGGAACTTTTTGATAAAAGCCATTCTCACTGGAGTTAAGTGATATCTCCTTGTGGTTTTGATTTGCATTTCCCTGATGATTAGAGATGTTGAGCATTTTTTCATATGTTTTTTGGCCATCTTGTTTTGAAAATTTTCTGTTTATATCCTTTGTCTGAGAAGATAATTGATATGATTTTGATTTTTTTTTTAATCTTTGAGACTTGTTTTGTGCCTTAACATATAATCTTGTTTGGAAAATGTTCCATGTGCTGATGAGAAGAATGTATACTCTGTATTTTTTGGGTAGAATGTTCTGTAAATGTCTGTTAGGTTCATTTCTTCTGGTGTCCTGTTTAAGTCTTGTGCTTCTTTGTTGATTTTTTTCCTCAATGATCTGTCTAGTGCTGTCAGTGGAGTGTTGAAGTGTCCCACTATTATTGTTTACTACCTATCTCTTTTATTAGGGCCAGCAGCATTTATTTTACAAATCTGGGAGCTCCAGTTTTATGTGCATATATATTTATTATTATTATTTCTTCATATTGATTTGATCCTTTTATCATTATATAATGACCTTGTCTTTTTTTTTTAACTGTTGTTTATTTAAAGGTTATTTTATCTGACATAAGAATAGCTACTCCTGCTCACTTTTGGTTTACATTTTCTAGGAATATTTTTTCCACCCCTTCCTTGAGTCTATAAGAATCTAAGAATCTTCATCAGTTAAGTGGGTCTCTTCAACATAGCCAATGGATGGGATAGGTGGATTGTGTGTGTGTGTGTATACATTCTGCCACTCTATATCCTTTAGGTGAGGTATTTAGACAATTAACATTCAAAGTTAATATGGATATGTGAGATACTCTTCCAGTCATCATGTTGATTGTTATCTAGTTGCTTTGTATTGTCCATTGTGTTATTGGGATTGGTTTGTTTGTTTTGTTTTGTTTTGTTTTTTTGAGATAGGGTCATCCTCTATCACCTAGGCTGGAGAGCAGTGGCACAATCCCAGCTCACTGCAGCCTCGTATTATTTGGTGTGTTATTATTTTATAAGCCCTGTGAGTTATAATTTTGAGTGTTTTTATACTTGTTAGTATTAACCTTTTATTTGGATGTTTAGAATTTTTTTTAGCATTTCTTGTAAGGTCAATCTAGTGGTGACAAATTCCCTTAGTGTTTGCTTTTCAGGGAAAAAAATATTTCTCCATTTATAAAACTTAATTTTGCAGAATATAAAATTGTTGGCTAACAGTTATTCTGCATAAGAAGACTAGAGATATGACCTCAGTTTCTTTTGGTTTGTAAGTTTTCTGCTGAGAAGTCTGATGGGTTTTTCTGTGTAAGTTATTTGATGTCTTTGTCTTGATGCTTTTAGGATTCTTTTCTTCACTTTTACTTTAAATAGTCAGATGACTACATGCCTTGATAATGTCCTTTTTTCAATGAATCTCCCAGGAGTTCACTGAGATTCATTTATCTGGCTATCTCCTCTTTAGCAAGACCTGGGAACTTTTTCTCAATTATTCCCTCAAATAGATTTTCCAAACATTTTTGCTTTTTCTTCTTCTCTCTCAGGAATACCTATGATTCTTAGGTTTGCATGTTTCACATAAACTGTAAATGGAGTTATTTTTTTAGTTCTAGCCCATTTTAAGTTAGAAATGGAGAAACTGGTAGATACTGTATAGTAAAGAAACCATTCTTTGTTTCTGAGGATAGAGTCTTAAAAGAATAATTCCATATCACTGTGGCTTTCCTTGCCATGTGCTGGTGATGGCAAGAGAAGCAGCTACCATGCAACCACTCAGGCATCTCCCTTTATATTTTTCTCCCTGGGAATAGCTGGAAGATATAACCATTCTACATTTTAAAACAATTGAATCTTCATCCTTCATTCACTCATGCATTTCACACTTACTTCATTTCATCTCTGTATTATTTAGTTTAGAAAAGGAAATTCTATTTACTTATCATCTGATATTCCTTCACAAGAAATATTCTAAATATAAGAGATGCTATAGTTATGTAAAGGGGTATACATTGTCTTGGCTGTTTACATTTACAGCTACTAATCCAGAAGCATACAATCATCTTTAGGTTATACAAATTTTAAGTAACAAAGAATTCATTTGAAAGAAAGTAACTATAATAAGGCTTGTATCATCCTTCCTAAAAAATAATATTCTATAACTTTTATAAATACTTCTCATGCTTTTCCTTCATAAGATTATTTTATATTGCATGAAATCCCTAGGAGTATTAGGTGTAGATGTAAGCTCTGTTTTTTTTTTCTTTTTATCCTCATAAACTTCTGAAAAATTCTCCTGTATTACTAGTTTCAGCCCAAAGGCAAACTTTTAGATTTTTTTAAAATTGCTTTCTACTTCCAAAAAACATTTAAGGAGAAACACAATATTAAAAAAGAAGAAAAAGAAAGAAGAGGAAAAAGGAAAAAAATGAAAATATCTTAAATATATTTAGTAATTACAATAATTTAGTAGCTAAGTCCTTTCTTTGAATATCTTATAAAATGGCAAAAGTATATACTCAGTAAGTAACCAAGTTCTGTAGTTTTTGTTTTATGTATATATATATATATATATTGCTGTGGTTTGCTTGCTTTAACAAAAGTATTTATTTTGCATTCTTTTTTTATTTCAGAATATTATGGGGGTACACATGGTTTGGTTACATAATTTGCTTTTGTACAGTTTGAGTCAAAGTTATAAATGTGCCCTTCACCCAGTTAGTGCACATTGTACCCGTTAGGTGCAAATTACTCATCCCCTACTACCCCATCCTACCTACTTGTTTTGCATTCTTATCTTTCATTCTTTTTAGATGGTTGCTGCTCAAATTCAGTCCTGTATATTGGAGTAGTTATATTTTCAGTATTTTAAAAATCATACCAAATCATAGAATTTGTCTAATGTAAAAGCCTTTACTTTATAGATGGAGAAACTGAAATCTTGAGAGACTAATCTCCGTCAAAAAGACACCAAAAGTTAAAACTTGCAATCCTTCACTGCAATCAGCACTGCCACAGCTTCCTAACTAAACTACTACCTCCTTTAGAATGTTCTCCTTTCCAACAGACAAATTGCTTCCAGTTAAATCAGTCACTCCGTGTCGCGACAGTCTAGTAATCAGTTACATTCCTATAGATCTCACTCTCTATGAAGTACACCAAAATCTGCCCCAAAACTCATTTTTAATACGTATATTCCCTTTATAAGTTCTCTACTTCAATCAGACTTGTATTTTCCTTTTTTATGCCCTCACATAACATCACTTTTCCATCTCAAATATCCCCCTCTGTTTGCTAAACATTACATACCACTGCGATAGCAAAACAAGTTTTTCCACAGCAGGAATTACTTATATCTAAAAACTATCAAGAGCATGGTGTCGAAGGTAGTTTTAATCTCATATCATAAATAAACTAATTGCCAGGACTACTAAGTCAAAAAACAAATCAGTTCAAAATTAGGTTAAATTTGTTCTGGCTGCCCCAATATAATTTCTGAAGTAATTTAAGTTACAGTAAAATATTGTTAAAGTTTATTAGGGTAAGCCACTCTCACCTGTGCCAGTCCCAAAGAATGATTCTAATTCCATCATGGTCTTAAAGGTTCAGATACACTTGCACACAGAAACACACATGCACACGGAAGAGGAAATGTCTACAACAGAGCACAGTTTCTCAGATTTCAGCCAGTGACTGGGCGTTTTCCATTACACCCTTCCAAGTGTGTCTCTGTCACAATGAGGTGAAAAGCAGATTGCCATGAATTGTTCTGTGCCTCTTCATCCTGACACTGACCACACCCTTGCTGTAGGGAAGATGTAATTAAATCCCACTGTGGAGGAAGAGGAAAAATAGAAATTTCATATTTAAATAAACATACAGGGATTAAAGAAAAAAATATTGTGAGACTGTGAGAAGGTAATGACTTACTCTAATGGCCTCTCTTTTACTTGTGTTTTTACTTGGTAATGATGATTTTACAAATATTTCTTGAACTCATCAAATTAAATGATGGCATAAGTCATATCAGATACAGTGTAATCTTTTCTATAGTTAAGCATCTCATACTAAGATCAATTTTAAAAGAATCAAGTCATTGATTTTTCCAAATGTAAAACACATAAATTTATGTTTGGCCTAGCATTCCAGCAAAAACGGTACAACTAGAGCAACAGGAAAACACATTGATCTTTAAGGAAGGAAGAAGGCTTCTTTCTATGTCCTGACACTTCCTGGTGAAACTGTTGTAAATCCATCTGGTAGACTAGAAAGTTTCAGAGTTGATGGTCAAGCTCTATTATGTGACCTAAGGAAGATTATTCTCCACCTCAGTCTATATAAAAAATACCTCTCTATGTCATAGGAATCAGTAGGAACAAATATTAATGACTATCCTTATTGAGGAACTTGGCCTCTATGCATTCATCGAATTTTCTGTCTTCCTTTTGAACTTTTCCACCACAATATTCTAAAAAATACAGCTCGATCCTCCAAGTTTAGGGCCAATGAGCATTTCTGCTTAGAGAATTATTGAGGGGGGTTGCATATTATTTACAAACTAAAATGTGATTTTTATAGCACTTTCATTATTAATGCAAATTCTATATCCATTAACACAATTGACATAGCTAATTATGGATAACAATAAGCTAAATTTTAGAGTAGAAACCTAAAAGGGACTGAAGTGATTTAATTATTGTATGTCAAATTAGCAAAAGCAATCTAGAGTCATGAAATATATTTATGTTGGTCTCATAAAATTTTTATGTAAGAGCTGTATGTCTGCAGGCTTCCTCCTGAGAGAATACTAGATCTTTCTGTAACTAAGCAGGTGACCTTACTTCTCTCAGGAGTAGCTTCCAATTTACCTTCTTGTTAAAATGAGTCACTTCCAAATAAGAATAATCTCTCACTTGATGTTTAGCCTGCTAGATGCTGCTCTGTTCTGAATGATTTATGATCATATATTAATATTTAAATAATTACATTGGTCCTGTTGTTCTAATATTTCATCACAGCTAACAAGAAGATGTATGTAGATAATTGTATTACAACCTCCCTCTCTTCAAGTATTTTCCGCTATTAGAAATTAAACACCTCTAAAATAACAAATCACCAAATCTCTCCCTACTGAAATTTAAGGAGGTCTACATAATTATAATATTATTTTATAATTTACAACAATCAAAATATTGAAAGCTATTGTTTCCACAGCTATTTTCTACTAAATATAAATTGGACTATATTTTACATAATGGAAAAAAAAACTAAACTCTGCCTCTTTGTAGAGGAAAATATAACTAAAAGGTCAGAAGAAATTGCTGTGGAAATCAAAATAACTAAATGGATACTTAAAAACGACATTAGAGATTAAGCATTTGGTACAAATTTCACTGAAGCTGGAGATATTTTAAATAATTTAGATGATGCTGACGATGACAATGATAAACCATTCTGTGGAGAGAGAAGAAAGATTTCTCTTGCTTTAAAACAAAGTGTTGCAATCCTGTCATATTTTAGAAACTAAGAATGACAGAATTATTCTTTTGGTAAGAGAACACTGAATAAGCACCCAGAAACTGCAGCAACCATACTAACTGTAAGCCATCCCTGGCACTTAGACTTGATTCCCTACAGCTTTCTCAGTCTCAATTTTGTCCTTCCGTTTTTTACTAGGATTGTATTTTCCTCCAGTTAGTAAAACCATGATCGGTAGCCATAGAAAGAAAAGAAACAATGCTGTGTTTAGAAACAGAGGTTAAGGTCAAGTCTCCACTTAACAAAGAGAAATAAAGAACGAAAGCTCAGGCCAAGATCTCAAGCTTCCCAACTGCTTAGAAGGAAAAATGCGACAAAAGTAAATTAAACATTGAACAATAATCTGGTGCATGCAAGAAGAATAATGTGCCAACATTTAATTAAATAATAAATGAAATTTATTGACATAATTTATCCAGATTACATGGTACTCCAGATATTAAGAGTAACTCTCCCCTTTGCATTACTTTTATTCAGTAGACCTGGACAAATAACTCCTTTTATTTTGGGGGAAAAATTAAGGGGAGTCAAAAATTTATACTGCATTTATTTTACTAAATGTCTATTTTATTAAATGTCAATCTCTTATATTTTTATCTATGCACATACTTTACCTTAGCTTTTTTTTAAATTGTTGGTATTGATTTGAATACTTAGAGTTGCAAGTAACAGAGCACTAAATTGACATAAGCAAGAAGTATTATTTCCCAACAGTGTCAGGATGTTAGCACTTCATCAAGAGCTCATATCCTTCCAGCTTTCTCTTCTGCCATCCTGAGCAAGTTGGCTTACATCTTGAGGTTTTCTTCCTTATCCCAAAGGACTGCTATTCAAGGCATCATAGATCACAAAATGATGTGAAAGACAATGGCTTTTTTCCTTTAGCATTTCTTTCAATTGGGGAAGAACTTTTCAAACAACTCCCTACCCATATCTAATTGGCCATTCCCATAGCAATTGTCAGCAAAAAACAAACAAACAAACAAAGGAACAAAAAAAAACTGGGAATACCATTCATTGATGGCTTGGACCAATTTTGATTCTTTTCCTGGGCCTAGGGAGGAACTGAACTTCCCTGAAAACAGTATCTTTGAATTCTTCAACAAAATTATGGACTCTTGGGAGGAAAGAAAAAGTAGTAGATGATGGGAAGGAACAGTAAGGTCTGTCCCATTCACACAACTCAAATCAAATGATATTTAAATAAATATCTCAATAAATTTTTCTTTCTATTTTTAAAATTTTAATTTAAATTGGAAAAATATTTTGCCAAAGGATATGCAATTATGTCTTTTTCTTTTAAGCAAGGACAAATGTGTCTAGTAGGTAGAGAAACTATATGGCACCTGCCATCTGGCTCAGCTCTGTAGGATGGGAGGCACCCTGAGGGGGCTGGGAGCCTGGTGTTCTGTCCGCGAGAAGCTCCCTGCTCACTGGTGGCAGCCATCTCTGGACTCGTGTGGGTAGAGGGACTCTCCAGCTGCTAGGGTGCATGCAGATAGTGGGCAACCTGACCTGGAGGGCAGGTTCAGGGCCTGGGAGGCAGGAGGCGGTTGGGTCTGGAGAGCAGGCTTGGGGTGAACAGGCTGCAGTCTGCTTCTCAGGGACAAGGGTCCCACAGATGCAAGTCGATGAGTAGAGGACACAGCTCTCCTTGTCCCTCTCAGAGCCCAGCAGGCCACTCCAACCTGGAGGGCAGGGTCAGGGCCAGGCAGACAGGAGGTGGCTGGGACATGGAGGATGGGCTCAAGGAGACATGTAGAGGAAGCAGCTGGCCAAGGCCTCTCAGGGAGGGCAGAGCCAGCCCTGCCCCAGCACAAGGTCCCCTAGCTGTGACTATGGTGGATCCAGAAACTGAGCTTCCAATCATCTCCTCCAATCAGAGGGCCCTGCCAATGGCATCTGACTGGACCTGGAGAGCAAGGCCAGGGCCAGGCAGGCAGGAGGTGGCTGGGACCCGGATGGCAGGCTCAGGACCAAGTAGGCTGCAGTCTGCCATCCCAGGCACAAGGGTGCTGTGGATGTCAGATCAGACACGCAGAGGTCGCAGCCCTCTACACCCCACCCAGAACCCATGGAGTGGTCACCCAGAACCTCTCTGGACAGGGTCTACCACTCTCTGGTCATTTCCTGTGCCCTGGTCCTGCTGAGCTCTAGGTGTAAAGTGCCTGGCTCCAAATTCCAGGGTACAGCTCAGGGAAGCTGCAAATCTGTCCAGTCCCTCCCCAGCCTAATGTCGTCCTTGCACAGTGCCCCTGAGAGTTCAGGGTAGTCCCCGCTATTGCCTCCTCTCCACAGAGCCTGTTGTCTAGTGCAGTGGCTCTGCACCGACTCCAGGCATGTCCCTGTTTGAGTGGGTATAGTTCTGTGGGGGTGGTGGGTGTCCTCCTGGAGGTCAGATCACACTGTGCCGGCAGGGCTAGCACGGCCCTCTCATGCTCTGTTCTCTATTGTTCTCCTCATGCTCTCTAGTCTTTCTATGTGTATCTCCCCATCTCCTTTTTTCCTGCACTGAGTGTCCCAGGTTGCTTCTCTGCAAATTCACAACACTGCTTTTGGAGCGAGCGATCTGCATGTAGGCAGCTGTCTGCACTCTTCACCTTCTTCATCTAGGAGCGGTGAGCTGGCAGGCCACTGCTAGTTTGCCATTTTTTTTTCAATCTCCTAATGATATAGTTCTAAAGTAGATTCTTAAAGAAATTGTACACATGCCGCATTCTTAAGAAGCAGCAACTATGTGAAATGAATATTCAAAGAAGGTACAAATCTCTATACACTACTTCTGCAAGGCTAGTTGAGTGCCTTGTTAAAGTAGGCAGAGTTTTCAATACTAAAGTATAGATTCAAGCCATCTAAGAAATCTTATACAGATGAGGCCCACTCACTGCAGGGAAATCTAGGCAAAACAAGATTCCAGGCAGTAAAACATTAAAATAGTTACATTTCAACAGCATTTCTCTCATGACTGAGTGGTTCTTTTAAACTGAACTATTTCTAGACATTCTGAGTTAGAGAAAAGCATAGCTTAAGAAATTATCTATTTTTGATTCCATAATATATGTAATAAAGAAAAAATATTAGGCAAAAATGAAAGACTGGACTGAATCTAATAGATCTCATAAATCAGATATTTGAGCATGCTGTAATACAATAGTACTTCAAGCCACACCACAACAATATATTTGCTTGCTAAGAAAAAGGAAATGCTTGGAGAATTCAAAACTAAGACTTCTTGAAGGAAATATGAAAGTTACTAAAAAAAGACCTTACATAATATAGTTAAATGAATAGCAGTATCTGACAATATATTTTCATAGATGGGTCTTTAACTACTTCTGCAAAATGAGCTGCCAAATCTATCTTGAATTTGCCAGAGCTATTTCTATATTTTAAAAGTTTTTTTTTTTTTTCATTTTCACAGGTGGAATATCTACTAGTCTTATGATGGGAGATTGCCAGAAGAAATATTCAGCATGGGAATTAGTAGATTTTCCTAAAAAGGTTTATTAAAATATTAAACAAAATATAGACATGGCCATATGTCTACCCTGCCAAAGAAAAGAATAATATATGTCATAAAATAACAATATATATCTTGCATAATAAGGTTTTATTTTCTGATTAGTGAATAGCACAGAAAGCCTAAAGCATCAATTTGGAAGAGTTTTCTTTTATATCTGCCAATTGTATGTACAGTTTTAGGAATATTATGACTTTCATCACCAGTTTTTGATTTGACTTTACAAAGCTAGAAAGCATTAGATTATTACTTTTAGAAGACCTGTGCCTTCAATCCTAGTAAGCTGTGATGAGACGTATTCCTACCAAATACTATATAACATCACTTAAAATTCAACACGTGGCTGCTACCTCAGATTTCAATCTTTTCTATGTTTAAAAGAAAGGCATAACAAAAATTAATAATTAAATATTTTTTTCAAAAATCGTTAAGGTTTCCCACTAAATGTTTTGTTTGACTCCAGATTTCAAGGCATTATAATCCTCTTAAAAATTATTTTTCTGCAGTGGAACTTAAATTCTGAGTATTAAAATGCACATACATTAGAATGAAAGCTCCATGAGGTCAGGGATTTTTATGGCTATATCCTCAATGATACTATGTGCACCTTGCTTGGCACATAGTAACATATATAGAATGAAAAAATTACTTACCACTTGGTGCTTTTAAAAATGATGGTAAAAAAAATGTTACTGGGATAATAGAATGATACTTACAAGAAAAAAAAAGTAAAGAATAATCCTGAACCAAAAAGGACATTTAAATTTCATTGATCTGTCAAAGTTACCATTCACTTTCTGCAAAAATATCTCTGTAATCTAGTTTGCTTACACTTTTTTCCTTATCAAAGATTCCTTTTTGCTTTTATAATCCCAAAGCAGAAATATAATATCATATTGAATTCTGAATTTAGGTGAGCATAGTAAAACTGTCTTTAAGTTATGACTTGGAACTAGGTATTTTATAGGTAGCATATACTTTTCTTTGTGGTGTACTTGGTCTCAGATCAGGAAAAATTAAGGTTTTATGTACCTTACAGACCAATTCTTTTTGTTTATGGATGAGAGCCATGATTTTATGTCTTTCTCTCAAAGTCAAAAATACTAAATTTCATAGAACTATTCTACTAGCTTGTTTGGAACTATACCTCCATCTATAGATAGAGGTTATTAATCAGTAGATTAATTTTCTAGTGGCTCATATTTTGAAAATTCATGTAACAATTTTCCTTAAATCATTATCAAAGTTTAAATTTTACTATAGCATATATTCATACCTATTATCCTCACAGAGGAAACAGATTTTATTATTTCTGATCTCAATTTCTTCATTATGTGGTAAGCAAATTCATCCCACTGACAGAAAAACAGAAAAAAGTTATATGATCACTTCAATAGGTGCAGTAATGCCTTTGATCACAGTTAATATCTATTGATGAAAAAAAATCCTAGAAAACCAAGAATAGAAGGAATGTCAATCTGATAAAGAATACCTATACAATCCCCCCCAAAATAACATCCTTATGGTGAATTGGTATATTATTGAAAAATTATATATGATACAAGTATGCCTACAATTAGCATGTCTAATGAATATTAGTAGTCTTACACAGTGGAAAAAGAATAAAAATGAATTAAGCAAATTGTAGTTTGCTTATATAGAATATTATTTAGCAATGAAAATGAATGGGCTAGTGATACATGCAACACCATAGATGAATCTGGAAAACAAAATGTAAGTCACATGAAGCCAGTCACAAAAGAAAATTATTTGCATTTATATAAAGTTCAAAAGTAGTTCAGCAAGGTGACAGAATAGGAAGTCTAAGGCTCTACTCGCCCCCAAAGAAAGCTCAACTAGCAACTATCCTTAGAATAGAACATATTGTTTGAAAACCTCAATATTTGGAAACAAGCCTGAGATGCCCATGCAGTCTGTAGAACTGAATAAAATTTGAATTTGAAGGGTAAAAACAGGTTCACCTTGACTAGGCCACCCATCTCCCCCTCATTTCAGCACAATGTCACATAGAGAGGATTTCCCTGAGCCCACAGTTTCTACAGAAGGAGAAGAGAACCAAAGGCAGCCATTCAGTTTCCCTAGAGATGAAGAATACAATGACTAAACTGAAAAATGTAATAGAAAGCTTCAACAGAAAACTCAATCAAGCAAAAGAAGAAACCATTAAACTGAAAGATAGAACATTTAAAATTGTCCAGCCAGAGGAACAAAAAGACAAAAGAATGAGAAAGAATGAAGAAAGCCTATGGGAATTATGAAACAGCAATAAGAGGCCAAACCTCTCTGCACAATAGGAGTTATAGAAGGAGGAAAAAGAGAAAAAGTGCCAGACAGCATAGATAACAAAATAATGGCTGTAAAATTCTCTAATCTGAGGATACATGCCAACCCCCAGGTACCCAAAGAGGACTACAACAAAACAAATAATAATCAAACTATTAAAAATCAAAG